>JASAMX010011698.1:0-17462 GCA_030248175.1 Microlaimidae sp. YZB2_3 | reverse complement strand
TTTCACAACAATATCATCTATTCTGTTGCAGTTATTACTTGGTTAGTTTACGTATTGCTACCTTATATAGTATAGTATTAGCTCAAAGACAAATGTTTATAATCAATCCGTTGCCGAGATATATTGTTTTAACAGTATTAATATTACAAACCTGTGCACTGCCCCCGGGATTATAATGGGGGGGCAATTCCAAAACTGGAGGGCACGGGGGGGGCAACTTTTTTGAAACGGGGGGGCAAGCAGGGGGGAAAGAAAAAGAAAGAGAAAAAAAGGAGAAAAAAAAGAAAGAAGAAAGGAAAAGGGAAAAAAGGGACAAAAAAAAACGAAAATAAGGTAAAAATAGGTCTAAAATAGCTTAAATTGCATTGAAATATGCTAAAAACTGCAAAAAAATTTACTGCTGAAATTTCGCAATAATGGCGTCATAATAAGTAAAAAATGGCGTCATAATTTTTGGGTATTTTTTTATGTTTCCGCGGGGGGGCAATAAAACGGGGGGGGGGGACAAATCCTCAAATAAAGCGGGGGGGGGGGGGCATTTTCAAACCGTGCACAGGTCTGATATTATTAATAGAAAACGTATTTTTCGTTAACATTACAATGTGAAAACTTTGCCGACATTCTTCATTCTTTATTAATGGTTGATAAATTGAATTTTAAAATTAAATATAAAAAATTAGAGTCCTAGCTATGCAATAATATAAATTTTTAATAGTGCTTGATTATTAATACGAAATTAAAAATTATTTTGCCAACAATTTAAATTTTGAATTTGGACCCTGAAAAAAGTGGCCCCTAAAATTATTGCGCGATTTTTTACCCTTTCCAAACATTTCTGACCAATCAGTAACAACGCTTATCGATTTTAAGATATAAGCGTTTGAAAAAAAATCTATTAATCATAAGGAGAACAGAGATATAAATTACAACATTTATCCAAGGTCTCTAATTATAGTTGGCGCGGTGCCATGGGGCTTAATCGCCGTGTGGTGCTCCCGTGCCACTGATAATTCAATTATATTTTTTAAAATAAAAAGAAAAAAAAGATGAAAATTTATTTTAAAAATTAGTACGTTCTCTAATTATAGTTGAAGCGGTAGAGTGGGGCTAAATCACGGCACCAGCAAGGATTGCAATTATATATTTGAAATAAAAATAATAATGAGAAGAAGAAGATTAACATGAAATACAAAACTTACCCACGTTCTCTAATTGTAGTTGGCGTGATGCCGTGGGGCTATATTGTTGTGTGGCGCTACCGCACTGCACCACTAATGATTGCAATTATTTTTTTAAATAAAGAATTAGCAGAAGAAGATGAACATGAATTACAAATTTTATTTTATCGAAGTTCTCTGATTATAGTTGTTGCGGTGCCCCGAGGTTAAATCGTCACATGAACAATGAAGGAATATCGATTTTAAGATATGAGTGTTAGAATAACAGCAATAAAAATAAGTAGAAGAAGATGAAAATAAATTACGAAATTTTCCCAACCCTGTATAGTTGGCGCGTTGCTGTGGGGCTAAACTGCTGCGTGGCTTCCCGCGCCACCGATAATTGCAATTATTTTCTTTTTTGAAATAATTTTTTCATCAGTAAATCAAGAATTAACAAAAAATATTTTATTGTTTTCGCCGTTTTCCGCGGTTGAAGTAAATGGCACTGTGCGATTTCCGCCACCAATAGCAACCGAGCACAACCGTCTGCTGTTATTGTCAGTTTATATGAGGAGCTGTCTACTGTCTGCTCTGTACTGGGTTTTTTTTTGCCAGCGCCTAGGCGCCAGCTGTTGCCTAGCCTCCAAATTTTAGGCGCCAGTCCAGAAATCTAGGCGCCAATAACATAAATTTTTTTCTATTTTCACAAAAAGGACAAATATTATTGGGTTTTTCATTATATGCATATTTTTAGATGGCTTTTGTAGTCAAACATTTCGTGTTGTATAGTAGTACAATTAATTTTTAAAAAAATTACTCATTTGGCCCATCTCAATACTCAAATTTAAATGCGTAAAATTTTGTTGAAGAATTATATAATTTACAAGAAATTATAAAGGACAAAGATGAATTCTATATCAGGGTGAAAAATTGACTAGGTGCTAAAGTAACCACTCGTTCTTCGAGAAAATATCACGTGGAGAGAAACACCTGACGCAACTTAATAATAATTGGTTACATCATCTGCATCTCTGAAAACTTTTTTTATTATTTTTATTCCCAAGTGTTCATTCTTTATTTCTCCTGACGGCGAGCGGTTACGCCCTGAATTTCAGCCTGAAGGATTTTAACTTAAGTAATGTTTCTACCATAGATGTTTTTTGGGGGGACAGAGGGGTGCATCCCCCATAGAGCCAAAATTTTGGACCCCCCCCCCCTTAGAAAAAATCCAGGGCTCCCCCCTCCCCCTAGCGAGGCTCACCCCCCTCCCCCTCTTGATCAGTTTGAAAATATATTTTTTTATTTACTGTCAAAAACACGGTTTTTTAGTTAGAAACAGTGTCTAAATACACTTTTTAGGCCCAAATAGGCGGTTTTAGTACATAAAATTCAATATTAGACCTAAAAACACACAAATTATTGAGTTAAAAAATTTTTGTTAAGAAATTGGCCCCCCCTAAAAAGCCAGGGGGTCCGGATCCCCCCCCCCCCAAAAAAAAAAATTTTGGTTTTCCATCCGGGGGTCCCTCCTCTAGCGGACCCGAAAAAAATTTTGGTTTTCCATCCGGGGGTGAACCCCTCCCTCTAGCGGACCCGACCAAAAACATCTATGGTTTTTACCCACCCACATAATGCTCCGGAACTCTGGCCATTTAAAGCGGAAGGAGCTTTTGAGTTTCTTCCCTAAAATATTTGATTTCAAGCTTTTTTAAGCTTAAATGTTTTAAATAATTTATTCACATTTTTACAGTTCTTTTGATTGCTTTTTTAAGTTTTGAAAATTTTTAGTTCACTAAAAATTTTTGACTAAATAATCTCTGATATAGCTTATTTTATTATTCACACAATTAGTACAACAGTAGGGCGGAGCTCCGTGGATTGCTCTGTAGCTCTGCAAAGCGGAGCTCCGTTCCAGACAGTTCGAAGCTCAACTTTTGAGTGTTAAAAATAAATTAAATTCTTTTAAAATTTTGAAAATTCTTGCAATATTCCTGCAAGCAAATAAGAATTTTCTTTGAGGTTATTTTCAGGTTTTAATCAAAACTAATTTTTAATAATGGGTGTTTTAAGATTTTTACTTTTAAATGGGTTTTTTAATAAAAAATGTAACTAGTTAGAACTATTACCTAAATCTTATATTTATAATATAATATATGTTTGTTTTTTGTTTTTTGTTAATGCGGGCCGGCTACAGAATTTAAGCCCTGTCTTACCGTCCAAAAAACCTAGAAAATCAACACCGTTCTCTAGTTAATGTGATGAGATTGAGTTTAGTTGAACTATGATGCATAACTGACCAGAAGAACATTTGATTACTATAATTTTTTGGCTAAAAGCCCCACCCACATCGCGGGATTTGTGAGAAGTGTGGCCAAAGTAACATGAGTAAAAAAATTTTTTTATTAGACTAAAATTATGAGAGGGGGATTTGACAGACAATGACATAATTTAATGTAAAGGAATGCCAATTATTTTAAAATGACAAAGAAGAAAAAAAAAACAAAACCGGAAACAGTGCAAGGTAAAGGGTTGTGAAAGTGGAATATGTTTGTGCGGTTATAGTAGTTAAGCTAAAACCATCACGCGCTGAGCGAAGCGAAGCGTAAGAAAATTTTTGAAAATGTCTTTTGAAGCCTTAAAAATTTTGTGTTCTTTTTTGTCTTGTTAACTAAAAAACTGTTAAAAAATACGTTCACGGCCAAAAATCTAGGCGCCAGACTGGCACCTAGACCCAAAATTTTAGGCGCCAGCGGGAAATTCTAGGCGCCAGTGGCGTCGATTTGGCATAAAAAAACACAATCCTTATTGTTTTTGGCTGTACAATCCTTATCCAGAAGGCTGTTTTTGTGCGGTTAGAAGTTTTTATTTTGCTATTTTTCAATTTATTAATTTGATCAATAAATCGATAACAAGGAACTAAATGAAAAAAGTGGCTCCTAAGAAAAATGCGTAATTCTTTCTTCTTTCCAATAAGCCCATGTTTATTTTTGATCAATCAGTAACAAAGGAGGAATATCGATTTTAAGAATTGAGCGTTAAAATAATAAAATGGAGATAAACATAAATTTCTAAATTTACCCACGTTCCCTCATTATGGTTGGCGCGGCGCCGCGGGGCTAAATCGCCCCGTGGCGCTCCCGCGCCATCCATGATAAGCATATAGATAATGTGATTTTCGAAATTGACGGAACCTCCGGTCTAATTTCCTTCCATAACATTTTCCCAAAACTCAGTTATAAGTAAGAAGCATAGGTGGGCAGAGGGGGGGTTGGGTGGTTATACCCCCCCACCAAAATATCGAATTTTGCTGACACCCCCCCCCTTAAATTTGGGGTACCCGGGGACACCCCCCCAAATTCGCCTCCTGGAGAAAAATTCTTAAGCGTTATAAAAGGACTAAAAAATTTTTATTAGCGGAGTGTTTATTACCTTGCTTATGTCATATACTTCATTTTTTTCCTATTATTTAATAAAAATAAGTCAACAAAACAAAGAAAAAATTTTAATACCTTAAAATTTCCGATTTCCAAAACATTACAACTCAAAAATGAGTATATTGAATTACAGCTGAGCAATGTAAAGGACCAGAAAATGTTTTTAAAATTACTTCTAGCCTTTAAATTTTTAATACCACTATATAACAATCTAAAGGGGGAGGGTCCAGCGTGGTCGTATCAAGATTAAAAAACAAAGTAACACAAATTTGGAAGTGGAAACCAATTAAAACATTAAGAATGGGGTGGGTCTAGCGCATAGATGAACACGGTCAAAAAGCCAGAGGGGGGTGTTTACCCCGGGTAAATGACATTTCAAAATCTAGGAGGGGGTCCTAGGGGGGGGGTCGAACCCCCCCCTAGCTTTCTAGGGGGGGTCGACCCAGGGTGGAAGATTTTGAAACCTAGAGGGGGGTCAGATGGGGTCCAATTTCCGAAGCAAAATACTTTTAAACCATTAAAGGTTTAATAATAGTTTTTTATAAGATAATACTACTTTTTATTGAATAAAAAGCGATATTCAGGTATAAAAGGGTGTAAAAACATGAATTTGTTTAAAAAAATTCACGTTTTTGGAAGAAAATTTAGTATAAAAAAATACTTAAAATTTTCTCAAGAGGGGAGAGGGGGTCAGATTTTAAAATCTAGAGGGGGGTCAGGGGTAAAAAATTCAAAAATTTGGGGGGAGGGGAGCCCCTGGATTTTTTTCTAGGGGGGGGGGCCAACATTTCGAGGCTAGGCGGGGGGATGGACTCCACCCTAACCCCCCCTTGTTCATCTATGGTCTAGCGTGGTCATATCAAGATTACAAAACAAAGTAATACAAATTTGCAAGTGGAGACTATATAATTAATGGAGCGCTGAGCGAAGCGCGAGAAAATGTTTTAAAAATTATCGTTCTAAACCCCAAATTTTTATCCTCGGCGACCCAAATGGGGGAGAGTCTAATTTCAAAATTTTTCACTTTGCCGACCCAAAAGACCCCCCCTTCCTGGCTACGCCCATGTATGTATATAATCTTTAATTAAATATAAGATTATGGATTAAAAAATTTGTGATACTTGACTTTATATTGTTTGTTTGTTTGTTTCTATAGGCACGACAATAAAATTAGTATTTTATTATTACGTAATTATTAAAAAAAACTATGATTTCTAATCAAATTATAAGAATATATAAACACATTATTATTAAAAGAATTAAAAAATAAAATTTATAAGTTGCAATAAGGTCTTATTTTAATTTTACACCGTTTTAAAGCATTTATAAGCTTGTTTTACGTTTTTAACGCGTTTAAAGCCCATTTTAAAGCAGCGCGGAAATATTGGGTTTGGGTACACCCCTCCCCCTCAAAATTTGGGTCTTTCCAGACAGCCCCCTAAAATTTGACCCCCCGAAATCCGAGAGGCTACCCACGACGTATGGTAAGAAGGTGTTTCTACAGTCTCAAACAAGAAAAAACAAGAAGTTTTTGATTTAGCTAGAAACAAAACTTTTGTTTAACTGATGCTTCGTCTACTGTTGTGGACTCAGAATTAAAAGTTGTACCTTGCATTGGCTAACTCTTCTCTAGCCAATTTAAACAGTCCGTCCGCAGTATCAACAAAATACGTTGATTGTTGCTCCAAAAAATAGGTTATAGCCTAAATACAAAAATAATAATTAGTTTTAATTTTAGTATTTAAATTTTAATAATGAAAGAATTAACATAAAACAAACAAAAAGTGAGTAAATAAAATAGTAAAATAAATATGTAGAGTCAGTACATTCAGGGACGTAACCAGGGGGGGCAGAGGGGCGGCCGCCCCCGCTCATCCCCCCCCAACATGGTCGGACGAGGGGAAAATAAGGATAATGGTTGGACGGGGGGGGGCGCCCCCCCCCCCCCCAAAAAAAAATAGTCGCCAGATAGTTAAATTTGGGGTTTTCAGAGTCCTTTCAGAGCACTAACGGAATGTTGGAAAGGCGTTATTTTTATGCAAAACAAATTTTATTTGTCTTCCCCCTAATCCTCCCAATGACCAAAAAATCATATGGTTGTTTTTTATAAATAACACCCTTTTTGGGTATGCCCTTCTCAAAGTGTCAAAATTTCAACAACACCCCCCCGTTCTCTAGCCATCAGATGTCAGAGATCTATGGGTACACTGACTTCAAAAGGGAGCGTCGACAGTTTGTGGAGCTTTTGGGGTATTATGGATATGCGCAGACCTGTGCACTGCCCCCCGGGGTTAAATCGGGGGGGGGGTGGGCAATTCCAAAATGGAGGGGGCACGGAGGGCAACTTTTTTGAAACGGAGGGGGCAATAAAACGGGGGGGCAAGCAGGGAGGAAAGAAAAAAAGAAAAAAAAGGAGAAAAAAGAGAAAAAAAAAGGGTGAAGGGAAAAAAGGGACAAAAAAAGCGAAAATAAGGTAAAAATAGGTCTAAAATGGCTTAAAATACATTGAAATAGGCTAAAAACTGCAAAAAAATCGCGATGATGGCGTCATCATATGTCAAAAATGGCGTCATAATTTTAGGGTAATTTTTCATTTTTTGGCGGGGGGGGGCAATAAAACGGGGGGAAATCCTCCAATAAAACGGGGGGGGCATTTCCAGACCGTGCACAGGTCTTGCGTATAATGACCATCCTGTTCTGCCAACCTATGGCGGAAAAAGGTTGACAATCCCCTCTCTAATTTTGAAAAATTAAAAAAATGATGTCTTTAAAATAGTTTTAACATGCATAACCCGGTACTTTTAAATTTAAGTTAGTTTTGAGGTCAAACAAAAACTAGACTTTTAAGCTCAAAAAAATCTAAATATTCAGACCTGTGCACTGCCCCCCCCGGGTTTAAACGGGGGGACAATTCCAAAATGGGGGGGCACGGGAAGGGGCAACTTTTCTGAAACGGGTGGAGGGGGCAATAAAACGGGGGGGCAAGCAGGGGGGAAAGAAAGAAAAAAGGAGAAAAAAAGCGAAAAAAAGAAGGGAAAAGAGAAAAAAGGGACGAAAAAGCGAAAATAAGGTAAAAATAGGTCTGAAATGGCTTAAAATACATTAAAATAGGCTAAAAACTGCAAAAAAATTGCGATGATGGCGTCATCATAGGTCAAAAATGGCGTCATAATTTTAGGGTACTTTTTCATTTTTTGGAGGGGTGGGGGGCAATAAAACGGGGGGAGGAATTCCTCCAATAAAATGGGGGGGCATTTCCAGACCGTGCACAGGTCTGAATATTGCCTCGGTTTTATTCATTTTGTCATGATGATACAAACAAAATCCTGTGATTAATATTTTAAATTACGCAAATTTGCTAATTTCAAAAGATGACTGCAAAAATTTTGATCTTTTTTCTTTAATAATGCTTTCAGGAAAAACTCTTGCTATTTGGTGCATAATAAAAACTGACGCAATTCAAAAAGGTGATAAAAGAGATCAATGAATGTCAAACTCAAACAGGATTGAAAATGTAGCTTCAATTCAATTCCGGACGTCCAATTGATTTCATACCTCGTCAGTGTGCCTAACGCAGCATAAATGGCCTTTGAAAAACTGTCTAGAAGCCCGTGGGAGATAACCTGCTTAACTAAATCTTTAAGACTTATTGCGTCCAGTCTGTTATATGTATATATCTTTTAAAAAGTGTTATTTTAACACGTAGGTACCAATTTAAATGTCGCAAAAGCTATTTTATGTTTTTTGGTTTTAAAAACTCTATTATATATAAACCGTTGCTGGCACAATAAATAAAATTTATATTAAGATAATAAAACCTAACCACATAAACCGGGGGGACCACCCCCCCTCCCCTACCCGAAACGGTCATACGGGGAAAACTAATTGTATTGGTTGGGCGAGGGCGGCCGCTCCCCCCAAATTATAGGTGAGCATAAAGAAAGGGTGTAGGGTGGAGTCAACCGCAACGCAACCCCCTCTAGCTACGAAATTTCGGACCTCTCTTTCTAGAAAAAAAATCTAAACCCTCTTTCCCCCCTAAATCTCTAAATTTTGATACCCTACCGCCCCCTCTGGAACTCTACTAAAATAAGCCAAATTTTTTATTATTACCAAATTTTTTTATTACTATTAGCCAAAATTACCCCAAAAATGAAACCCTCGGTACAGATGGATGAAAGAAAATTCTTTGGGGGGGGAGGGCGGAGGAGGGGGTCTCGCCTCGCCCCCCCCCCCCAAATTTTTTTGTACTAAAATCTCCCTCCCTCTTTCAAATGAAACTCTCGGTATATATACGTTTCTGATAAAGCCTTAAAGAATACTGTTATCAAATATCAGTATTTTATTAACTAATATTTGATATATATAACAAAGTTGAGCGTGAAATATATAATTTATTTTATTTTTATAATTTTTTATTTGTGCCCCATGTACGAAATTTAAGGAACGACATAATTCGTTAATAAACGGATTTTGACCAATTTTGCAAAAACGAGGCTTAGGTAGCCAACAGCTCAAAAAACGGGCATCTATATACAAGAATAAAGGCCAATTTCGTTGCATTTCGTTTTTAAGCGAATTTCGTTTTGAGGTCAAAATGAGTGTTTTAAGCACAAAAAGCTCAAATATGCAATAAAAAAGGCTTTTTAATCATTAATCTATAATTAACGTTTTTTTACCTATTTTTCTGTCAAAATCAAAAAAACCATATCATGGGTAAAAGTAAAACGCGTTTCTCGGATTTTAACACCCTCCCTTTATCTGGGTTAACAAAACAACCGCCGCCCCCTCCCTAGGTTTTTTTATGCCAAATCGACGCCACTGGCGCCTAGAAATTCCCGCTGGCGCCTAAAATTTTAGGTCTTGGAGCCAGCCTGGCGCTTAGATTTTTGGCTAGACACATATTTTTTACAGCTTTTTTTAGACAAATAGACAAAAAAGGAAGCAAAATTTTTAAAGTTTTAAAATATCAATTTCTAAAATTTTTCTTGCGCTTCGGTTGGCTCAGCGTCAGCGCATAATTGTTTTGAACTTATTAATAATTTATTTATTTTTCTTGTGGCATATACTAGGTAATACTGCTAATTAATTATATTTTTTAACCCTGAGAAATGCCATTTAAAATAAAAATCTTAAAAAACTAATTAATAAAGTTTAGTTTTGATTGAAACCTAAAATTACCCCATAATAAAATTATTTTGCTAAAAAAATTATTGACTTTTAAAATCATTATCTAATCATTATATTGCAAGATTTTTTAAAAATTTTTCATGATTCTTGCTAACTGTTTTTATCTGTTCCACTTAAAAAAACTATCATTTTTTATATTGATTTAAAATCCATAATTTTATTTAATTTAGTGTAAAAAGTTATTAGAAATCCTCCTCTAAAGTTTTAATTCATCAAACAAACAACAATTTTAAAATGAAAATTAAAAAATATAAAGAAAAAAAAGAACGCAAACATAAGGAAGAAATAATGTAAACAGCCTGTTTAAAAAATCCATATACAAATTTTAAACCAACTGTACCAAGCAAAAATTGATTATTATAAACACCTTCATATTAAAATTATGCCAGCCAAGCCAAACCCAAATTATTTTATAATTTTCTAGGTCTCTGTGCCAATGTTTTCTTGTTAAATTATGATCCTTTGGCAAAATTTTACACATTTAGAAGTTGAGCATTGAAAAAAGAAAAAAGAATTTTTTTTTGGATTTTAAGCATATAAAACAAAAATTTGACTTCAAAGTCATTCAAAATTATATGTAATACTGAAAAAACTATTATATTAGCACCATTTGTTGACATAAAAAAATTTTAAGTTTTTGGCGCCTAGATTTCAGCGCTGGCGCCTAAAATTTGGAGGCTAGGCGCCAGCTGGCGCCTAGGCGCCGGCGAAAAAAAAACCCAGCCCTTTCCCCCCACTCCGAACCAACTTGCCTATGTATGGTTTGAGGAGCGAAAGCCTTTCAGCGGGCTCAGGAGATTCGGGTTGCAAATGCATATGACCCCCCGGGGAAGAAAATTTTTAATTTAAGGCGCTAAAACAAACTAGAAAATTTAATTTCATTCCAGCCAAACAATCATTACGAAATTTAAAGTATTTTATTATTCTAATTTTAAAATGTGTTTGAAACATTTTTATATGCAACCATAGGTGAGAAAAGGGGGGGCAGGGTGGGGCCCACGCCCCTAGCCTTGAAATTTTGGGACCCCCCTAAACGAAAATCCAGCCTTTCCCCCTCCCCCCAAATTTTTCGAATTTTTTACCCCTGACCCCCTCTAGAATTTAAAATCTGACCTTGGGGAAATTTTAAGTACTTTTTTATACTAATTTTTTTCCAAAAACGTGATTTTTAACACATATTCATGTTTTTACACGATTTTTTACACCAGAATATTGCTTTTTATTCAATAAAATGTAGTATTATCCTATAAAATGAACAATTATTAACGTTATTAAGGTTAAAACTGTTTTGCTTAGGACACCGGACCCCACATAGACCTGACCCCCCTCTAGATTTCAAAATTTTGCACCCCGGGTCGACCCCGCCTAAAAAGCTAGGGGGGGGGTCCGGACCCCCCTGGGACCACCCTCCTAGAATTCAAAATTTGATTTACCCCGGGTAACCACCCCCTAGCTTTCCGGACCGTTCTCACCTATGTATACAACTGTAATTACCTTACAGAAAAATTGAAAGAGCGCCCCCCACTTGGCACGCCACTGCTCCTAGCGTTTGAAATGTCATTTACCTCGGGGTTAAAACCCATTCTTAGCTCTAGTGACCGTCTTTATCTGTATATAAATTGTATATAAATTTTCTACTCTAGATTGGAATGGGCTTTTTTAATGTATAATTATTCAAATTCAATATTAGCAGAATTGAAGAATGTTTGTTTTGCTCTGTCTACCCTGCACAAATGTAAGTAAAAAAACGTTCACAAATACTAAACTTTTAATCAGATATGTCATTAAATCAGAATATTATTGCTATAATTAAATACAAGTCCGTAGCCAGAGGGGAGGATTGGGGGGATTAATCCCCCCCTCAAATTCTGGGAAGGCAAAAAATTTCGTAAGGGTCCCCCCTTTGGTTTTTTTAAAAATTTGGAAAAAAAATTTTTTTTTCCAAATCACTCTGTAATGTATTAAAGCTATCTAAAATGCATTATTTAAAGTGGTTTAGGTTAATAAAAGCTCTTATTCATAAAAAAGGAATTATTTATAATTCAAAACATTAGTGCAGTGAGTTTAAAAATATTGTATTTTTGTTTTGTGTGAAAATATTTGCATAAAAGCGGCAGTATCAAAGAGCGGGAAGTCACGATTCAACCACTTTTTTGGTGTAAAAAAACAGTTTAAATAAATAAAGATTCAGTACTTAATTTAGGTTTCCTGATGCCTTTTAAAAGCTTAAAATTAAAAAATTTTCCACCCCGGGGGGCATTCTGCCCCCCGGACCCCCTGACAAGGGGCTCTGCCCCTTGACCCTGCTGGGGGGGCTCCCGCCCCCCCGACCCCCCATTTCTGGGGGGCTACGGCCTCCCAGACCCCCCTTGTCGGCCCCGATAAACCACCTTCCAAAAAATCCCCCCCCTCAATTCAAATCCTGGCTACGGCCCTGAAATATGATAATGAAAAAACTAAAAGAATTATAGATGTGCCTGGGGCGTAAAGTGTAGAGCATTATATATAATAAACAATGAATCCAATTAAAGGCAAACGCAAGCATGTTCCCGCTTTCTTCCAGGGCTAACCCTCCTCATCTAGGATGCCCATTTTTGGAGTACTTTCCATTTACTTTCTTACAATTTTAAATGTCTTTTTTTAATCAGTATTTTAAAGCGTTTTTAGCGATTTTAAAATACCCTATCTCTAGATCTGCCCGAAAATCAAATCCCCTCAGCCTTTCGATTTACACACCCAAAATAATGCTCCCTTCCTCTTAGTCTGATTTTGGTCTTTGCCTGGGGGTAAAATATCACTTTCTTTGGCTTGGGTAGGTCGGGCACCTATCATACATGAGCATGGACCGGCATGCTAGGGGATGTGGCTACCAGACAAAAGCATAGGGAGTGGGGGGCATAGGTGGGCAGCCTCCCGGATTTCGGGGGGAGTATACCCGACCACCGAAACTTGGGGGGGTGTCCCAAAAACTTTTTCGGGGTATACCTCAAAAATACTCCATTTTTAGCGTTTTTAGTACTGGGGGATCCCCCAAATTTTAGGGGGGTGGGGTGTCCGAGGTACCCTCAAATTATAGGGGGGTGTCGGCTATAATCGGGATTTTTGGGGGTATAACCCCCAACCCCCTCTGCCCACTTATGGTGGGGGATAGGGTGGGGTCCACCTCCACCCTACTAGCCTCGAAATTTCAGACCCCCCTTGAAAAAAATTTAGCCCCACCTTTCCCCCAAAATTTTTAGATTTTGACACCCTACCCCTCTCTGGAATTCTAAATCGACCCCCTCGCCCCCTTCCGAGCCAAATTTCAAGTATATAATGAATTAAGGTCAAAATTTACTTTTACAAAGACGGTTTTGTAGTAAAAAAACAGTACTTTTGTACCCTTTTTATACATAAATAGCCTATTTTAGTATACAAAATTTTATATTAGTGCTAAAACAATTAAATAAATGATTTAATGTGACTTTATTTGGAAACCGGACCCCCTCTGACCCCCCTCTGGATTTCAAACTGGTCAGCCCCGGGTCGACCTCTCTAAAAAGCTAGGGAGGTAGGGACCCCCCCTGAAAAAAAATTCGAAAATTTGGGGGAGTGTTTAAATACACTTTTTAGGCCTAATAGACTGTTTTAGTATATAAAATTCAATATTAGACCTAAAAACAACTAAATTATTGATTTTAAAAAAAATTGTTAAAAAATCGGACCCTCCCCCTAAATTTGAAATCTCGCACCCAGAGTCAATCCCCCTCTAAAAAACCAGGGGGTCCGGACCTCCCCCATAAAAAATTTTGGCCTTCCACCAGGGACGTAGCCAGAGTTTCATTTTGGGGGGGGCGGATTTTAGTACAAAAAAAAATTTCGGGGGGGGGGGGGGGGCCGCCCCCCCCCCCCCCCGAAATTTTGGGGGGGGGGGGGGGGCGGAGCCCCCCCCCTTAATTTTTGAAAACGTTCAAAAAGCAGGGATAAACGTAGTTAAAGCTGTATAATAAAGCTGTGTTTGTGGCCTAATAACCTATTATCTAATGTTTTAAGCGGTAAAAACACGTTTTCTTAGTTAAAAACTATATTAGCACATATTGACAGAGCCTGGATTTTACAAAAAAGGAATTTAGAGACGTTAGTTTCAGACCCTTTGGCTAAACCCACATTGTAAACCAAAGCACATGAGCAGCATCTCGGCTCCATGTTTTCTGGGGTACCTACCTATATGAAAAAATACGAGCCAATGCTATAGGCGGCAGGAAAATTTAGGAGGGAGGAGGTACATAAATCAAACAATATGATTGTTTGTTTTTCTTTCTGTGTAGTACTTATTACTTATAAAAATTATTGTACTAACTTTGAAATAACATTAGCATCAGGCAACATAAATAACGAGGTATATATGTATGTATACTATAGAAAGTGACCGCTGAGCAAAGCGAAGCGGAACAAATTTTTTGGTTTTGGGGGTCCATTGGGGTACTAAAATTATTTTAAAGTTTGGCGCCGAGCGATTAGCGAGGCGCTAGAAAATTTTGAATTTTTTAGCCTCTGAAAACCCCCAAATTTTACTATCTGGGGGACGGTTTCGGGGGGGGGGGGGCGGCCCCCCCCCCCGCCCAACCACTATCCTTATTTTTCCTCCTGTCCGACCGTTTCGGGGGGGGGGCGGCCGCCCCCCCGCTGGCTACGTCCCTGACCTCAACCTAGAACAGGACTTCCCCCTAGCGGACCCGATCAAAAACATCTATGATTGTTTTACATACCTAACAAAATTATGTAACATTAATTTTGGGTATAATTTTTCATTATTTTATTATTATTTATTTTATTGGTACCACTTGAAAAAGCTTAAGCCCATACCATTTTTCTTTGCTTTTTTGAAACTATTTGGTATGTATTAAGCCCATACAATACCTTGTTATTATTTTATTATTAGACAATAGTATTATTGAGGAGTTTAATATTTCATAAAGATCAGGTCCGGATCCGATTCCGGTCCGACTGGATCCAAAATGATTGGAACTGATCGGGCCCTAGGGGGGAGGGTCCAGGAGAGAGAGTCCGTAACCCCTCTCGACCTGGGATGAGAAGGACCAAAACCTACCCCAAAAACGGTAAAGAAAATCAGCAACTAAGCTAAGCCTAAACAAAACCTAAGCTAAGCCTAAGCAAAATCTAAGCTACGCCTTAGCAAAACTTAAGTCTGAGCAAAACTCAAGCCTAAAGCCTTAGCCTAAACGAAACCTAAGCTTAAGCAAAAGCTAAGCTAAATCTAAGTCTAAGCAAAATTTCGAAGTCTAAGCAAAATCTAAGCTAAGCCTAAGCAAAATCTAAGCCTAAAAAAACCTAAGCTAAGCCTAAACAAAACCTAAGCCTGAGCAAAATCTAAGCAAAGCCTAAGCGAAATCTAGGACCCCCTCCTAGATTTTGAAATGTCATTTACCCGGGGTAAACACCTAGACCTGTGCACTCCCCCCTGGTGGTTTAAAACGGGGGGGGGGCAATTAAAAAACGGGGGGGCAACTTTTTTTAAACGGGGGGGGAAGCCATAAAACGGGGGGGGGGGCAAGCAGGGGAGAAAGAAAAAAAGAAAAAAAAGGAGAAAAAAAGAAGGGAAAAGAGAAAAAAGGGACAAAAAAAGCGAAAATAAGGTAAAAATAGGTCTAAAATGGCTTAAAATACATTGAAATAGGCTAAAAACTGCAAAAAAAATTGCGATGATGGCGTCATCATAGGTCAAAAATGGCGTCATAATTTTAGGGTACTTTTTCATTTTTTGGCGGGGGGGGGGGCAAATCCTCCAATAAAACAGGGGGCATTTCCAGACCGTGCACAGGTCTGAACACCCCCCTAGCTTTTTGACCGTGTTCATCTATGATGGCACCTATGACCCGGCAGACCCGTGCACGGTCTAGAAATGTCTGCCGTTTTATTGGAGGATTTGCCTTCCCCCGCCCAAAAATGAAAAAGTACCCAAAAATTATGGCGCCATTTTTGACCTATAATGAGTAATAAAGCCATCATAGCTAAAATTTTTTCAGTTTTTAGCTTATTTTAATTCATTTTAAGTCATTTTAGACCTATTTTTACCTTATTTTCGTTTTTTGTCTTTTTTTCCCTTCTTCTTTTCTTTTTTTTTCTTTCTCCCCTGCATTCTCCCCCCCCGTTTCAACAGAGTGTCCCCCCCATTCCGGAATTGCCCTCCCCCCATAAAACCCCCGGGGGGGGGGGGGCGGTGCATACGTCTAGACTGGAGTATAGATGAACAAGGGGGGTAGGGTGGGGTCCACCCCCCTAACCTCGAAATTTTGCCCCCCACCCCTTCCTAGAAAAAAATCCAGGGCACCCTCCCCCCAATTTTCGAATTTTTACCCCTGAACCCTCTCTAGATTTTGAAATCTGACCACCCCCCTTTCCTCCCCTCTCGAGAAAATTTTAAGTACTTTTTTTATACTAAATTTTCTTCCAAAAACGTGAATTTTTAACACAAATTAATGTTTTTACACACTTTTTATACCTGAATATCGCTCTTTATTCAATAAAATGTAGTATTATCTTTAAAAAAACTATTATTAAACTTTTAATGGTTTAAAAGTATTTTGCTTCGGAAATTGGACCAAACCTGACCCCCCTCTAGGTTTCAAAATCTTCCACCCCGGGTCGATCCCTAGAAAGCTAGGGGGGTTCCACCCCCCTAGGACCCCTCCTAGATTTTGAACTTTTTGACCGTGTTCATCCATGGTCTGGACCCGGCGAACGGTTAAGTAGTAAGCTCCCCTCCCCCCCCCCCCGAGAGATTTAACAGAAGCTAGAAAGATTTTGCACTCAAAGGCATCGAGGCAATTTTTTTATATAAAAATAAAGCAAAAAAAGAAGAAAAAAAAACGCAAAGGGGAAAAAACATATAATAGAATAATCAAAAAAATGAAAAAATATATATTCTTTAATTTTTTGTTTTTGAGCGACGGAGGCAAAACCGTTAATAAATACGGTGCCGGAGCTCATCGGGCATTATATAATGAAAATGGTCACCCACCGGAGCTAGGGGTGTTTTTTATCTGAGGTATATAAATTGTATTGTATTTCAAAAATTTTAGAGGGGTCCAGGCATACATGGGCATACATTGAGGGGTTAACTCCTCCACAAATTCTGAGAAGGGGGTTTAACTCCCCACCCATTCAGAAGTGGGTTTTGGAAGAAAAGGTTAACCCCTCAATTTTGGAAAAATGAAGAAAAAAATGTCTTTAAATGACTTCTAACTGCCTCCAAGCTTAAGTTTTAAGGTCAAATTGAATGTTTTAAACAATAAAAAGCTCAAAAATGCAATAAAAAAGGCTTCTTGACCTAACATTAGCGTTTTTACCTATTTTTTCTTTAAAATCGAAAAACGATATGGGCAAAATGCACTCCAGAAAAAAAATGATTTTGCATTTCTCGGAATTTACACCCCCCCCCTAATTTGGGGTTTAACCATAGATGAACGTGGTCAAAAAGCTAGGGTGGTGTTACCCCGGGTAAATGAAATTTCAAAATCTCGGAGGGGGGTCCTAGGGGGGGTCGAACCGAACCCCCTTAGCTTTCTAGAGGGGGTCGACCCGGGGTGGAAGATTTCAAAACCTAGAGGGGGGTCAGGTGGGGTCCGATTTCCAAAACAAAATACTACATTTTATTGAATAAAAAGTAATATTTAGG
>JASAMX010011697.1:0-11917 GCA_030248175.1 Microlaimidae sp. YZB2_3 | reverse complement strand
CGACGATTTATTCAGATTAGAATGCGCTCGTTTTTTTTTTGTTGTTTTTTTTTGCATACCTAACAAGAATCCTTTTTGCTGATTGTTCACGTGAAAGACATTTACTCACAGCGTCATGAAAATTTTATAACAAGCTTAACTACTAAACACTAACAAACTTATGATGCTTATTAGGTATATTACGCTTTTAAAGCGAAAATCTACTTAAAAATGCACGTGAACAAACCGTGGAAACTGCGAATATACTGGTGTTTAATTTTGCTGAGCAAATGAAAAACCAAATCCCATAATATACATCCCGGATTATCAGCTTACCGTATCGCAAGTTTTTAATGCTTCGTAAGCTTATTTGATAAAGAAAGTCCTTTAGAATTTTATTTAAGACGCTTTATTCAAAAAACTATTTTGAAAAAAAATCAATATTGAAATAAGAATATAAAAACAGATTACGATCGCCAAACAAAACAAAAGCATAAATTAATAAAAAATTTTAAATATTAAGCTTTAAATTAAGTTAGTTTAAAGAATTTTTCCGAACAAAGTTTAATTCAAACATTATTAACATTAATTCTTTTGCCATAACATTTTGCACTAAATCTATTTGATAAAAAATTTTATTATGTTTAAGATTTGGCACGATCATCTAAACCCTCCCATTTAAACGGAAAATTGTTCAAGTGTTAAAGATTTCCACAGATGACATCATGGAATTACATTCAGCCAATGAGAACTTGAAAAAAAAATTGAACTCCAATGAACGTGGAGATCTACAATTATTAGCTCCTCCCACTTTCTTTTTCCACTGAACAAAACGTATAGCTGCAAATCACAAATAGTAACCGCCTTTCTCAAAATTCTAACGTGAGAATTGTATATTAAATTGTACACCTCGCTTACACGCTAAATCATTACAAAAAAACATTAAAACTCAGCGTTCAAGTTATAGACACCTTGCACTGGAACTTTGTTTATTCATGAAGTATGCAATATACATAAGTGTCACCATCATGGATAATTACCGTAACTCCCGCTTATCTTTCGCAAGACGCAGATCAACCGATCGAAATTTTGCGCGCTTTCGAGGGTTGATCTGCATACTACAAAAGATAAGTAGGAGATACGATAATTATCCATTATAGTGACTCGCTATGTGTATTGCATACTTCATGTATAAACCGAGTTCCAGTGCAAGGTGCCTATAGTTACGCGTCTATGGTTACACTTTTTGTCTTTTTTTCCAGAGGGTAACTGACTTGAATTCGGCCGGCTTTAATTTCGGCCACCGGCCGTTACGGTATGCGCATATGCAGTTATAGAAATGAACTGAGTTTGCCTTGATAGATGACATGCGATCTTTCTAGCCACGCGCAGTTTATTTTATAATTTTACATACGGCGCGAATCACAATCGGTGGCCGAAATCAAGGCCTGGCCGACTTTAAGTCGGTTACGCTAAATATTTCGCCCAGACTGGCTACCTTAAAACAACGATAATTTTTAGCCACGGCTTCGTGCCGAACGGGGGTCGAATCTATTACCTCTTCCGGTCCCATCCGCCTCTGCTCATCCCCATGGTGTACGAGTACTATCTGGCTACCGGGGATATCGAATTCGTGTCCGAGCTGCTGCCCAGTTTGGAGAAGGAATACGGCTTCTGGCTCCAGCACCGTCTGGAGAATGGTTAGTGACGAGAACGGGGAGCGCCTTTACGACTACTTCCAGTACAGGGCCCTTATGAAAACACCGAGGTAAGTCGGCTTGTTGCACATTGGGTGAAAATTTGAAATAAATCCACGGGAGGCGGAAATTCAGCGGAAAATTTGCAGTAATGGGTGTACCACCACCAGACCACAATCATAGAGGAGAACGGAGAACGCCTTAACGACTACTTCTAGTAAAGAGCCCTTATGAAAACCACGAGATAAATCCACTGGTTTAACAACGGGTGAACTCTGGGAGTCCCAATGTTTCACATTTTGGGTAAAAAACTTGCAGTAGATCTATGTAAAACGGGCAGGTTGTCTTTAAATTTGCTGTTTTGGCTCCAACACCCCTGGATCACGCGGTCAGCGATGAGAACAGAGGGGTACAGAGCGCTTTGAAAACCCCAATGTAAGTCCACTTGTTTCACATCAGAAGAAACTTGTCGTAAATACAACTGGAGGTGGAGGTCGGCAGGTCGTCAACCAATCCATTTTATTCCCTAAAGATGGTTTTTGCTGCGAGTAACTATGCGCT
The DNA here is from genome assembly GCA_030248175.1 of Microlaimidae sp. YZB2_3. Taxonomy (NCBI): domain Eukaryota; kingdom Metazoa; phylum Nematoda; class Chromadorea; order Desmodorida; family Microlaimidae; species Microlaimidae sp. YZB2_3. The sequence goes on along the minus strand of JASAMX010011697.1, from coordinate 9,680 downwards.
GGACTCTAAAATGAAAGGTCTTCTGCAACTGCTCGATTTTCACTGGGCGCAAGTATAGGGTCTAACTTTCTCTTATTCACGGAGTAAACTGGGTTTGCAGCAATGGCACCAGTGCCGCCGCACTAACGTTAATGGTAAGAAGGGAGTGCGCCTTTATGACTACTTGCAGCAAATATTCTCATTGGTGTTAACTTATTAAGAAAATGTTGTATTTATATTTCATTATATCATTTATTTATTATTGTATTGTGTTTTTATTTTAGGCCAGAATCGTACCGTGAAGATTTGGACCTCGCAAGAAACAAAACTACCTTAAGTAAGATTACAATAATTATTTTATTTAACTGGAGACAACTTTAAACATTACCTTGTAACAAGGAATCTTAGACTTTTATACATCGTCCATATTTTTTCATGTTCATGAAATACTTTTTTAATATTGTCCTTTTTCATAGTTCATTTAATACCGTGCTTTTGGATTTTGTTTCAAATTGTGTCGAATAGATAAAAAAACACAAGTTCATCAGATAAATGGCAACCAAAATAGTTTTTTCGTTAGTTAACATATTGACTTAATCTTTAAAATTATTGTACTTAGCAATTACTTTAATAGTTTTAATTTTTTTTTATTAAAAAAAGTAAATAAAACTAAAAAAATTTTAAGCCGAAAAGGAAGCCATGTACTCTGACATCGCTTCTGCAGCCGAAACGGGTTGGGATTTTAGCAGTCGCTGGTTCGCTCACGAGGGACCCCACGCCAACAGCCTTAAAGTACGTTTTTAACCCACAGCTTTTCTACAATAAGTGAAAAGTTTAGTTGAGTATCGACGATTTTCAATAAATCATGAGTTTCAGGTTATTATTAATTTGCATACAGTACGTTTTTAACCCAGCTCTTCTACAATAAGTGAAAAGTTTAGTTGAGTATCGACGATTTTCAATAAATCTTGAGTTTCAGGTTATAATTAATTTGCATACAGTACGTTTTTAACCCAGCTCTTCTACAGTGAGTGAAAAGTTTAGCCGAGTATCGTCGATTTTCAATAAATCATGAGTTTCATGTAATAATTAATTTGCATACAGTTCCGTTTAATTTGCATAAACATGGATTGCCCGCAGCTGATTGGGCGTTCAGTATTATTTAGTTAAGTATTAGGTCATTCAGTATTATTTGTGCGGTTTTCCAAACAGAGAATTAAAGAGATTCGATAATTGAAAAGCATTTTCCAAACCTCGATCTCTCTTAAATGAGATGCAACAATTAACGTCAAGATTTTAAGGTCCCTTAAAATGTCATATAATGTTCGTGATCACGTCGTATACGTTTGCTCCGTGAGAATGCTTGTGGGAGGCGCTGTTTTAGCTAATTAGCGTGTGGGAAAATATTGATCTCCGTTTTTTTCCTTAGCGCTAATTGGCTAAAAGTTATTCCATAACGTCAAAACTCTGTGAAGATCAACACTGAACAATTTCGGTTTATATGAGGGTTTTAATTATCGTGAGTGCGAACAGTGTCCGACGGTTTTTGAATCTGCGTGTATGAACCGACGTTTTCTATAATAAACTTATCCCTGCTTTCGTACTTAAAGGAGCACTATCACAAATCAAATTCCTATATCGCCCGAAACGGACTGCTCCTTTAATACCGAACCTACCTAACTCAAATTTGGGATTTGGAGTGCTCCACTACAAGGCTACAACATTTTTAAATTTCAGCTTGATTGGTTCAGTATTAAAGGAGCAGTCCGGGTTGGGCGATATAGGATTTTGATTTGTGACAGTGCTGCTTTAATGCAACAATAATATAAAAAATTAAGTCAACAAAACAATGGCATAAAAGTTAAAACAAGGCACGATTTATTTAAGATTAAATATTCGAAAACAAATATTGTACTTAGTTTTTCTTTGCAAAATAAGATTTTGATGAATTAGAAGTAAATTACGTACGGATTATTAAAATAAAGTTGAAAATTAAATATTTTTTGTGAACTGAAAATAATTTGTGTCGCTTTTGAATGCTTTAATTTTATATTTAGAAATACCAAATGAATACGATAAAAACTGTGTAAATCTCTTTATCTAATTGTTAAAAGCAGTACTAAAATAGACGTAATTAAAAAGCTATTGTATGCTTATTATAGCTCATTACCCAACTTACGAAATTTTGTTTTATGGAGTTTTGTGACACAGCGCATTTGTTCCAATTTTTAAATCAAATCTGTTTTAATGATGTAATAATAACAAATAATAATAACAATAATAATAATATATTTTTATAGAGCATCCGAACGCGATCCATTGTGCCCGTGGACTTGAACGCTTTTATGTGCACTAACGCCAGAATTCTCGCAAATCTCTATGAGCTCACGGGTAATTTTTTTCATAATTTAAAAAAACATAGACGCGTTAAACTTTCACTAATTATAACCATTCAATTTTTAAAAATTTTTTAAAATAATATAATAAGAAGAGATATGCGCTAAATAAGCCCTAAAATAAATGAAATTAGTTTCAGAAAACATGTTAAATGTCCAGGTACAAACAAGTCAGGTTGACTATGTTAAAGATATATTTATTAGGTTCATATCTTTGAAATAAAGTTTTAAAGGAGAAGAACGATTTTCTGCAACATAAGTCCTAAGTAAGTACATCCATTCCAGAAAACCTGTTCAAGATCCTCCACTACAAGTTTGGATATCCACAGGCCAAGTGGACTATGTATGTCTCGACAGCACATTTAATGAGTCCATATATTAGAAATTAGGTTTTAAATAATATAAGATAAAGAAAAAAATTTGCTAAAAAGCCCTAAAGTAAGTGGATTTATTCCAAGGATTCCATTCTGGATTCATCCTACAAAACCTGTTCAAACTCCTGCACTACCAGTCCAGAGCAAACAGGCCAAGTCGGCCATGTTGAAGATGCAGTTAGGTTAATGATAAAAAAAATAAATTCTTGAAAAAATCCCTAAAGCTAAAGTCTTCCAGGCTGAAATTAAGGGCATAACCGCTCTCCGCTAGGAAGAAATAAACAATAGCGAGAAAAATTAAAAAAGGTTTTAGCGGTTATGTAACCAATTATTATTTAGTTGCGTCATGTGTTTCTCTGCACGTGATATTTTCTCAAAGAACGAGCGGTTACTTTACCACTCATCTATTTTCACCCTGATAGAATTTATCTTTAGTCTAGAGAAATTTATTCCACGAATTCCATTTGGAATTTATTCTAGCAAACCTGTCCAAAGTCCTGCACTACCAGTCCAGGTACAAACAGGCCGAGTCGGCCATGCTGAACATGCAGTTAGGTTAATGATAAAATAAAGATAGCCCTAGTCTAGAAAAATTTATTCCACGAATTCCATTTCGAATTTATTCCAGGAAACCTGTCCAAAGTCCTGCACTACCAGTCCAGGTACAAACAGGCCAAATTGGCTATGCTGAAGATGCACTGGAATGAAGAGGACGGGATCTGGTACGACTACGACCTGGAGGCCCGGGATCACGTCAAGTTGTACTATATCTCCAACGCCCTGCCCCTGTCCGCCCGCTGCTACGACGACGATTCTACGCCTTATCGCATTCATCAGTACTTGCAGGTGAGAGTGAAAATTCGGTGCCTCCAATCTTCCAGATGCAGCTTTCAAAGGCTTTTTGACTGGGGCTAAACATTATAGTTGATACAGTTAAATAGGTCTAGCGCAAAAATGTCACTAAAGGCTGGTTCATACTTATGACAAAACGTCCTTTGGACAAAGTCCAAAGCACAATTTTAGAAAAGCCAAAACGTCCTTTGGACAAGCCGAAACGTCCTTTGGACAAGCCAAAACGTCCTTTGGACTTTTTCCTTTGGACAATGTATGAACGCTAAATAAAATTTGTCCTTTGGACAAAGTCCAAAGGACAAAATCCAAAGGAAAAAGTCCAAAGGACAAGAAACTATGAACACGTTGTCCTTTGGATTTTGTCCTTTGGACAAAGCCCAAAGGACGTTTTTACGCTGTATTTGTCCTTTGGACTAAGTCCAAAGGACTTTTGTCCTCTGGACTTTGTCAAAAGGTCATAAGTATGAACCAGCCTTAAATCAATGTCACTCTTTAACTTTTTTTTGGTCATAAGGCTGAGATCCACCTTCAGTTGAACTGATTTTCCAACATATCCAACTTTTGTGTCGCTGACACAAAATGACACTTTGTATTTTATACCTAAGTCACAAGCAGGTGCATTTACACTCACCTGCAGAAATTTTGCAGTTTTTGTGATTGTTAAAAAAATAAATCAAGCATTTTCTTTCTATAATTGCATTTCCAACTACGCCTATAAACATTTAAACAAAACAGAGAGCTGGGATAAGAAATAATCGCACTTTTTTATTTAGTCGTTTTGAACATATACAGTATAATGTACAATGCTTATAGCGTACTGGCGTGCTCAACTTCACCAAGGGCATCCCAACTTCGCTGGACGGCGAGAGCAACCAGCAGTGGGACAGCTCTAACGCCTGGCCGCCCATGGTCCACATGGTGATAGAAGGTTTCCGCAACTGCGGTCACAAGGACCTCCAAAAGCTAGCCCAGCAGATGGCCTACCAGTGGCTCCGCGCCAACTACCAGGCCTACATTCGGACCCACGCCATGTTTGAGAAGTACAACGTCACTTCACAGCGCGGGGAGTACGCCGGTAGCGGTGGGGAATATCAAGTCCAAGTATAGTTTTATTGATTTTTGTGCTTAAACTAGTGATTTCCCTGGAGCTCCGGAGCGGAGCTCCGCTTTTAGAAACTCAGGAGCAACCCCCGGAGCTCCGCCCTATTTTTATTCTAATTTCATGAATAATAAAAGATCGATGGCATATATTATTTTGTCAAAATTGTTTTGAAAAAATCAATTTTTTCAAAACTTATCTAAAACAACAAAAAGTCCCACAAATGCAACTAAAGTAGTTTAAAATGATGTATCTCAAGCTTAAATAAACTTCAAATTGCTTATCTAAGGGGCGGAGCTTCGGGGCTCCTTCCGCTTTAAATGGCCGGAGCTACGGCGCATGATATTGGAGGGTAGGAACATCACTATTTTAAACTATAGCGTGGCTGACTTACATTTTTTTTACTATTAGTTTATTGATTTCTGAGTTTAAACTAAAGGCACCTTGCACTGGAACTCGGTTTATATATAAAATATGCAATATACATTAGCGTCACCCTAATGGATAATTACCGTATCTCCTACTTATCTTTCGTAATATGCAGATCAACCGATCGAAAGGGCCCGAAATTTCCATCGATTGATCTGCATACTACAAAAGATAAGTAGGAGATACGGTATCTATCCATAATAGTGACGCTTATGTGTATTACATACTTCATATATAAACCGAGTTCCAGTGCAAGGTGTCTATAGCGTGTCTGACTTCCAATTTTTATTAATAGTTTCTTGTGATGTATACGTCAAGCTGTAAGTCTGCAGGCAGATCAGGGGCGGGTCCACTAAACGTGTCTGACTAGGTGCTATGTTAGCACGTTGTTTAAAACTCTTGTTAATGTTTTAATTTCTGGGTTTTTTCTTGAGAAAACTTATGGGACTCTTTTTTAGATAGAATAATTAATATTAAGAACTTTATGCATACTTGTTTGAAATAAAATTTAATAAAGCCTTAAACCGTAGTTGGGAGTTTTGCCAACCCGTAACTAGGGGTTATTGCTTTAATAGTTTGTATATACAACAAATATGTATAAAATTAATAAAATATCAGTTTGTGCCAAGTAAACAAAAACTTCTGTTAGATTTTCTGAGAAAAAAACCCAGAAATTAAAACATTAACAAGAGTTTTAAACAACGTGCTAAGATAACACGTAGTCAGCACGCGTTTAGTGGACCCTCCCCAGATGTATAGCTGTGTAGTTTGTTCGCTTGTCAAATATGACACTCCCTTTGACTTAATAACGTAAAAAAATATTTAAAACATGATTTTTAGTAAAAGTTTAATTTCAAAATTGTTACGTCAGGCCCTGAAGTGGATAGCCATATCGCACGTCGCCGTTACTCTGACACAAAGAGTCACAACCAGTATCAAATCAACGTAACTCTGACTTATTTTGTTTAGATTAATTGTGTGTTAAGATATAAAAAGAGTCACAGTTAGCAGTATTTTACGACGCATCTGGCTCATTGTGTCAGAGTCACAACGACGTGAACAAAGTACACCCTTCGCGGTATCGGTTAGTCAGACCTGTGCACGGTCTGGAAATGCCCCCCCCCCCGTTTTATTGGAGGATTTGCCCCCCCGTTTTATTGCCCCCCCCCCCCGCCAAAAAATGAAAAAGTACCCTAAAAATAAGACGCCATTTTTTACATATGATAACGCCATCATCGCAAATTTTTGCAGTTTTTAGCCTATTTCAATGTATTTTAAGCCATTTTAGACCTGTTTTTACCTTATTTTAACTTATTTTGTCCCTTTTTTCCCTTTTCCCTTTTTTTTCTCTTTTTTTCTTCTTTTTTTCTCTTTTTTTTCTTTCCCCCCTGCTTGCCCCCCCCCGTTTTATTGACCCCCCATTTCAAAAAAGTTGCCCCCCCCCGTTTTGTAATTGCCCCCCCCCCGTTTTAACCCCGGGATGGCAGTGCACAGGTCTGCGGTTAGTTATTGACAATTCTTGCGCCAGTTTGCACACAGATAAGCTACCGTAACAAAAAACTGAAAAAATATTGAAGCGCGTTAGATATTTCGAAATGTCAGTAAACAATCTTGCCAGCTGCCTGCTTACATTTGATTTATTTGGGGTTAAATTTCGTAAAACTACAATTATTTAAAATCTAATATGCCGTACATAATGAAAGTCGTACTACAGTCTTTTAAGTAATTGGTATTAAATTCCGTTAATTATTAATTAAAAAACTGTTTTAGACCGGGTTTGGCTGGACCAACGGTGTCATTTTGGACTTGCTGTCTGTATACGGGGAAACGATCACGTCCATTGCCGCAACTCCCATTTCGGGTTATTTGTGGACTGTTTGCTTTTGTTTTACTGCCCTCGGTTGTGTCTTTCGATGAATGACGGTTTAAACGCAAAAATTTCAGTGCGAAACTTTGAAACGAGCCGGCGCCCCGCGTTTTTCGAATGTGTGCAATCCCGGTTTTTGGACTTATAACGGCAACCAGTCTCGAATAATTTAAATAAAAATTATCGACTTTTATTATAATTTATTTGTTTTTATACCGATTTTAATGTCAATCAAACGTTTTTGTCAGGGCGAATTCCGCCGAAACAGGCAGCTCTCTCTTTGCTCGCCGGTGCACGACAACAGCGAGCAAATCTCGCAAACAGCGAGCTAGATTTAGATTAAAAAAATAGCGGTCAGAATTATGCGCTCCTCTGTAGCGTAATTTGACGATTTGTTTGTTGAAAACTACTCGATTAAAGGAGCACTGTCACAAATCAAATTCCTATAACGCCCGAACCGGACTGCTCCTTTAATACCGAACCGATTCAGCTGAAATTTAAAAATGTTGTAGCCTTGTAGTGGAGCACTCTAAATACCAAAGTTGAGTTAGGTAGGTTTGGTATTAAAGGAGCAGTCCGTTTCGGGCGTTATAGGAATTTGATTTGTGACAGTGCTCCTTTAAGTGTTACGACCGGTACTAGTGATGTTCCCCGGAGCTCCGAGTTCTGGAGCGGACTTCCGATTTTAGGAGCTCCGGAGCAACCCTCGGTGCTCCGCTATATTTTAGTACTGACTTTATGAATAATTTAAGACTGATGCCCTAGATATTTTGTCAATTTTTTTTAAACTTATTCAAAACGCTAGAAATATAGCCTTGAAAATGCAAATAGAATAATTTTAAAATGTATTTCAAGCTCAAAAAAGCTTAAAATCGCTCATTTAAGAAGTGGAGCTCGGGAGCTCCCTCTGCATTAAATTAGATGACCGGAACTTTGGAGCATAATATTGGAGGGTAGGAACATACCTAGCCCGTGCACAGATTTCTAAACATTAAAACGTATACTTATTTTTTTCAAACGCAATTATTTGGTTTATTTTGTGTTAGTTTGTTACAAAACCAACGGATTTTAATATTTTGACTTTTTTTGTAGGTTGTATTATTTTTAAGTATCGTCTGCTGGCTCAGTTAAGGTTTTGATGTCAATTGTTGAAAAAATATATATTACATTTAAACTGTTTTTAGTGGCTTATGTCTGGCTGGTTTGATTGTAAAATGTGATAAAACATTGGCAGCTACATGGCTATGAAGACAGCAAAACCAGTGTTTTAACAAAGTTTTATTATTAATGAAGTTTTGAAACATACAGCCTATTAAAAATTTGGCATTTTTCAGAATATGTTTAAACAAAATCATATCATGATAAGATTTTTTTGCGTAAATTAAGGTTTCGCTTAAAACTGCTAGGGAAACGGTTCTGTCCGTTCAGAGTATTTTCATTCATATTTTATCATCATACATTTTAAATTTAATGGTGTGCTGTTAAATAGCCCTAAAATTAAAAATTTCAGAAAAATATACCTTATAACATTAAACAGTTTGTATTAATATAAGTGGGTATTCTTTAGGTAATCGTATTTTCTGTATAGTTTTTACTAAATATACCTTATCTAGGGTAGTGCATTTAATTTCGGCACTTTTCCAAATTGGGCATTTTTGATTTTGGACTATATGTTTGGTAATCCTAAATGGAATACGACGTTTGATAGCTCAAACGAGAGCTAATTATATGTAGATTATTGTCGTGAGCTTTTTATTTGTTATGTTACGATATTTTCATGTGAAATTGTGTGATTTACAAAAAATAAAATTGTTACTCGTTTTTAGAACATGGGCATTTCATGATTACGCAATAAATTGGTTTAAAAATTAAACTGTCCTGGTAAAATTTAGTCTATTTTCCGAATTTTTAGTCCCCGTGGTTCTACGTTGCGTCTGTGGGGAGCAATTGTTATAAAATAAAATAGTGTAATTTCGGCACACATATTGGTGTATGTAAAAACGGGTTGAATTAAGTGGTCGGGTGTTAAATTGTAGTTGTAAATAGTTAAAAGACAACGTTGAAATGTGTAAGGATCATAGCATTGCACTTAAACTCGATTAAGGAGGTCGTTTTAAAAAGTGCCGAAATTAAATGCACTTTTTTCCCAAATTTTGATACCATTTGGCATTTTAGCTGTAAATTTTTGCCAGTTGCACGTTGAACCACAAATAGAAACTTAAATTAAAGAAAACTGTCTGGAGATTTTAAATTTTTGAAAATGATGATTTTTTGACTGAGAAATAATCGATTGTTTGTAAAGTGCCGAAATTAAATGCACATATTTAATTTCGGCAATTTTCCATTTTTTTTTAAACTGATTTCATTAAGTAGAAAAACTATTTTCGTACAGTGAAACTTTTGTGACGCAACGCAGTATTGTGAAAGCTTTAAAATGAGTTATCAAACATGAAAATCGGGCCATACAGTGAAAAGTTAGATCGGAAAAACAAAAGTGCCGAAATAAGCACTACCCTATATTTAGGTTAAAACTAGTGATGTTCCTATCCTCCAATGTTAAGCTCCGGAGATCTAAGGCGGAGAGGGCTCCGCGCCCTAAATGGAGCCATAACTAATTTAAGATAGAACACCTCAGTTACGATTTTTACTAAAAGTTAGATATAAACTTAGATGTTAATTTTTGT
>JASAMX010011695.1:0-50596 GCA_030248175.1 Microlaimidae sp. YZB2_3 | reverse complement strand
ATGTTGAACAACAATGAAAAGCAAATCGTATTCCCAAGAACAATTTAGGGAATCATTTCACCCACTGTATGTAGCTTGCTTAATGTTATTTTATAACGTGCTGCTACAGTTTTCAGTTTAAAAAAACGGCTGAATTTTAAAAGCCATGGCACATATTTATTAGAAACAATTTTAATAATAATAATAATAATAATAATAATAATAATAAATAATAATAATAATAATAATAATAATAATAATAATAATAATAATAAATAATAATAATAAAACAAAATAAACTTTATAAAAATTTGGTAGTAATTTAAAAATTAATTAGACTTAAACTGTCTATAATTTTATAAATCAGCCGCTATTTTGGATGTTATTTTGGGTATTAATCAAAAAAAAAAAAAAAAAAAAGGTTTTAGAAAAAGCTATTATTTTTTGCATCAAAAAAACTTTTGCTTTATACTAAAGTTAATATTAAATGTTTTTAATATAAAAAACAAGTCATAAAAATTACTTTCAAATATTAACACATTGCCACGTCAAGTTTTTAAGTACATTTAAAATGTAATATTGTATTCGTATCATGTTATACGTTTTTGACTTTGGGTCGGAGGGAGTTAGATTCAATTTTAGCTATTATCGCTTGGAAACAAATATCTCCAACTTGATGCAAGATTATAAGAAATCTTTATTCTTATAAATCTTAATTTATGTTATGAAAATTGTTTGTGATAAGAGTAAAAGTAAAAGTATTTGAAATTTCAAAAGTCGAGTAAGAGTAAAAGTAAAAGTAATTGAAATTTCAAAAGTCGAGTAAAAGTAAAAGTAAAGGTAATCCAAAATCCGTTACTTTTATTACTTTAAGTAAAAGTAAAAGTAACTTTTTACAACACTACATCGTACATACAGTGAGTGTACCATGATTGTACTGAACTCAAAATTCCAAAGGATGTATTGCAAATTTAATCCTGTTGTATGCAAATTATTCCCTATGTAACTTTGAGCGATTAGCTGCGCGCACAGACCCATGTTTAAACAACACTATATGCAAATTTTTTCCTACGTAGACTTATTGATTGTTTTAGCCATAATAAATTATTTATTGGTAACTCATCAACCACACAGCAAACTATCACAAACAATATTTAAAATAGTATTTTTACACTAATTTAGATAATTTCTTATTAAATAATCTTATTAATTCTTATTAAATAAATAATTAATTAATTTTTTACTGCCACTAAAGTCAAACCCTCCCATTTAAAAGTAAATTGTTTAGTCTTAAAAAAAACCTTCACAGAGTTATGACCTTATACATAGAATCATTTTTAGCCATTTAGGGCTTAGGAAAAAATAAAGATCTTTCATAACATAAGATAAGATTTATAAGATAAAGATTTCTTTTCTTTATAAGATCTTGCATCCATTGGAGATCCAGTTTGTTCCAAGCGATAATTGGCTAAAAGTGAATCTAACAGCTCCTCCCAGAACCATTTCCAAAGAGCGAAACGTATATGACGTGATTACGAATACAATATTACATTTTAAATGTACTTAAAAACTTGACGTGGCAAGAATGTGTTAATATTTGAAAGTGATTTTTATGACTTGTTTTTTATATTAAAAACATTTAATATTAAGCTTTAGTATAAAGCAAAAGTTTTTTTTAATCAAAATAATAGCTTTTTCTAAAACCTTTTTTTTTTTCTTTTAAATATTAATTAATCCAAAATAACATCCAAAAATAGCGGCTGATTTATAAAATTATCAACGTTTTTTTAAGTCTAATTAAATTTTAAATTCTCAAAATTTTTCTGGAGTTATTATTGTTTTATTATTATTATTATTATTATTATTATTATTATTATTATTATTATTATTATTATTATTATTATTATTATTATTATTATTATTATTATTATTATTAAAATTGTTTCTAAATAAATGTGTGCCCATGGCTTTTAAAATTCAGCCGTTTTTTTTTAAACTAAAAACTGTAACAGCACGTATAAAAATAACGGCATTTAAGCAAGCTACATACAGTGGGTGAAATGATTCCCTAAATTGTTCTTGGGAATACCGATTTGTTTTTCATTGTTGTTCAACATATTATTCTTTTTTTTAGTATAAAAGTTATTACAATAAAATTTTAATTCTGTCTTGATGTAGATAGAGGCTGGAAAACAATTGTTAGAGGAAAGAACCAAGTAGAAATCAGGGCAAAATATGAAACGTTCGGCACATTACGGACGGTATTACGCGGTTTTTATCCGAATGGACCACTAGAAGGCAGGTAAAAACTGAAAAAAATTTAAACCAAGTAGTTAGAAAAGGAAACAAAAGAAGGCGATTAAACATTGCAGGGTATTAAACAAGAAAGAAAGATAAGTATCGGTAGGTGGAAGGTAGGAAAGACGTGTAGGTGAAGATGTAAGAAAGGTACATACGTGCAAATTTAGGAGAAATGGGTGAAGATCAAAGAAGGTAGACGGATTGACACACTTTTTGTCTAGCAATAATCAATTGTTCGAATTTTAAGTTGCATCAGAGATCTAAAAAAATCGGTTATAAAATTTCAGAATCAAAAAATTAATAAAACACTCATTTTTGTCAATTAACGATCAGCAAAAATCAGTAAAGCAACATAAATCCATGCGGTTTTTTCCAAGATTTTTAAATATCTTAGAAGGTTTTTAAAGATCATTGGATATCGGTCTTGATTAAGACCGACCTTGCAAAATACTAACAAAATATTCTTAATTTTACAAGGACTTTGCAATTTTTTGATTGACTTAGGTATAGCTATCAAAAAAGGGTGAGTGTAAGGTGTAATTTATCAGAAAAATAGCATCGCGTTTGATTAAAGTCAGGTAGAAAAATTTTGCAGACAAACAGAAAATTTAACGCATTAAAAGCAAAGGAGGCAAGCTATAATCAAATAAAAGAATACTTAAATAGAGAATGAGAAATAGAAAAAAGACTTGTTAGATTTATCTCAGATAAAAGACATAGCTTTATGTTAAAATTAGGCTAAAAAAATTTGCAGGCAATCAGGAAATTAAGCGCATTAAAGGCAATCACGGGGCAAATTAAACATTAGTAAGATAAATGATACAAATCAGCTGGAGACAGCTGTAAAGCAGTTAGCAACAAAGGAAATTGGAAAAAAAACCTGTAAAAATTTCAAAAGGGGATTCAAAAAGAGATAATCGTCGGTAATAAACTGCCGAGTAAGCTACTTGACTGATTATTTGGTTAATTAGGGCTTAGCTTTTCATATTCTTAGAAGAGAGGACTTTATAAAACGTTACAGTAAAAAATAAAATAATCCAGCATTTTTACCTAGGTGTCAAAAAAATTCCTATTTTTTCTTCCCGGCTACTTTAGAAAAATTTCAATGAAACTGTTGACGTACTGAGGCGCAAATTTTTTAAAGTGTAAAAAAAGATTAAGTATGGTAGTGCATTTGATTTCTGCACTTTTCCAGTTTGGGCATTTTTAATTTTGGACTATATCTTTGGTAATCCTGGACAGAATACGACGTTTGATAGCTCAAATGAGAGCTAATTATATGTAGATGGCTTTCGTAAGCTTTTTATTTGTTATGTTATGATATTTTCATGTCAAACTGTGTGATTTATAAAAAATAAAATTGTTACTCGTTTTTAGACCATGGCATTTCATAATTACGCAATAAATTGGTTTAAAAATTAAACTGTCCTGGTAAAATTTAGTCTATTTTCCGAATTTTTAGTCCCCGTGGTTCTATGTTGCGTCTGTGGTGAGCAATCGTTATAAAATAAAATAGTGTAATTTCGGCACACATATTGCTGTAGGTAAAAACGGGATGAATTAAGTGGTCGGGTGTTAAATTGTAGTTGTAAATAGTTAAAATTCAACGTTGAAATGTGTAGGGGTCATAGCAATGCACTTAAACTCAATTAAGGAGGGTCGTTTTAAAAAGTGCCAAAATTAAATGCACTTTTTTCCCAAATTTTGCTCATTTTGATACCATTTGGCATTTTAGCTGTAACTTTTTGCCACTTACACGTTGAACAACAAGTAGAAGTGTAAATTAAAGAAAACTGTCTGGAGATAATGATAGGTTTTTAAATTTTTGAAAATGATGATTTTTTGACTGAGAAACAATCGATTGTTTGTAAAGTGCCGAAATTAAATGCACACATTTAATTTCGTCAATTTTCCGGGTTTTTTTAAACTGATTTAATTAAGTAAAAAAAAACCTATTTTTGTACAGTAAAACTTTTGTGACGCAACGCAGTATCGTCAGAGCTTCAAAATGAGCTATCAAACATAAAAATCGGGCCATACAGTGAAAAGTTACATTGGAAAAACAAAAAAAGTGCCGAAATTAAATGCACTACCATGGGGCAAAATTTTTTTGTATAATGAAATAGAAGCTAATTTTTATGTGCATTTTTAAAAATCCACAAAATATTAACGAAATATATATCACATAAAAGTATAAAAAAATAAAAGTAAGTTTATTTATTACATTTAGAACCTCAATTGCAACAAGATCCTAGTTGTGCGCGCCTAGTTTAAGGTTTTCGGGTGCGTCTTCGTTCTGACCGCTCTATTTAGGACTTTGTTTCAGACGTGTGTGGCCTAGTTGAGATGAGATATGTGTTCGCTATAATTAGAAGGCACCATCTTGGAAATACAACACCTTACAAGTATCTCTGATTATGCCCAAATTAAGGCGCGCAGTAACTAACTCCGTGTAGTTTAGTTATGTTTTCTGGATGATATTGTGATTTTTTTTTTGCAAAAGAATTTTTATAAAACTTCGTAAAAAAATTAAAATGATTAAAATAGTCCTTAAATCTACATAGAATAAATAAATATTATTTTAAGATTACATAAGCTTTAAATTATAAACACATCGTAGTTAAATCGTTCATCTTTTCATTTAACATGTGAGTATTCACGATTTTACCAAGTCATGGCGGTGTTCACGGGGCCATGTGAAACTCAAACACATGGACGGTTAAAAAAATAAATGAATCATGGGTGGCGCGGGAGCGCCACGGGGCGATTTAGCCCCGTGGCGCCGCGCCAACCATTATTAGAAAACGTGGGTAAATTTTGAAATTCAGAACCTTCTTCTTCTTATTATTATTATTCCAACGCTTCATCCTTAAAAACGATATTCCTCATTCGTTACTGATTGATCAAAAATAAACATGGGCTCATAAGAAAGAAGAAGGAATTACGCAACTTTCTTAGGAAGCACTTTTTTGATTTAGGTCCTTGTTATCGATTTATTGATCAAAATAAAAAATTTGAAAAAAAGACAAATAAAAACTCCCAACCGCACAATAACAGCCTTTTGGCAACAATAAGGATTGTACAGAGCAGACAACCAACATCCCCTCATAAAAACCGCACAAAAAAAGCAAACGGGTTTTAATTGGTGGCAGAAACGAAACCAGTTCCCAGCGCCATCTGCTTCAACCGCGCGGAAATCGGCGAAAATAACAGAAAACTTTTTTTAATTCTTGATTTTCTGATGACAAAATTAATTCAAAGTTTTATTTATTATAAAAATAATATTAAGCGTCGGAGGCGCGGGAGTGCCACGCGCCGGTAGGTAATCATCGGTGGTGCGGGGGTGCCACACTGCAAATTAACCCACCGCACCGCGCCAACTATACTTAGAGAACGTGAGTAAATTTTGTAATTCATGTTCATCATCATCTTATTATTATTATTTTTACTTTAAAAATTATAATTGCAATCATTGGCGCACGGCATCGCGCCAATTAAATTTAGAGAAGGTAGGTAAACTTTGTCTGGAGCGCAAATGCACCGCACTAACTATAATTAAACACCGTGGGTAAATTTTGTAATTTAAATTCATCTTCTTCTTATTATTATTTTTTATTTAAATAAGTATATCTTGGCAACGGAATGATTATAAACATATGTCATTGCGCAGCTAAAACTATAGTTTATTAGGCTATTTTTTAATTTAATTTAAAAAAAGTGGTAGACTAGCCTTGAAAAATGCTCTAAGAATAGAGCAGTAAAAAGGGGCGATTTTTCCCCGGGCGTATGTTTAGACAGAAAAGATGTGGACTAGTCTGAGATGGACATTATGTGGACTATAGAAAATTTGCATTTGGTTTGGCCAGCTGCTCACTAAATAAAAATTTCTACCATATGATAATGATTTGTTTATACATTAATGTAATCACACAGCACTGTTGCATTTTTTTTAGTTTGATGAAATGTCAATTGAAAAAATTATACTCACAGCAATCTTTGACAAGCGCGAAATCGCCACTTTTTCAAATTTATAGTTGTTTCTTACACATACAAATATAACCTTTAAATTGAAAAAGTGGCGATTTCGCGCTTGTCAAAGATTGCTGTGAGTATAATTTTTTCAATTGACATTTCATCAAACTAAAAAAATGCAACAGTGCTGTGTGATTACATTAATGTACAAACAAATCATTATCATATGGTAGAAATTTTTATTTAGTGAGCAGCTGGCCAAACCAAATGCAATTTTTTTATAGTCCACATAATGTCCATCTCAGACTAAAGCTAAAGTCTTCCAGGCTGAAATTAAAAGCGTAACCGTTCTCCGCCAGGAAGAAACAAACAACAAACCCGCGAGCGAGAAAAATTAAAAAAAAGTTTTCAGCGGTTATGTAACCAATTATTACTTAGTTGCGTCATGTGTTTTTCTGCACGTGATATTTTCTCAAAAAACTAGTGGTTACTTTACCACTCATCTATTTTCACCCTGATAGAATTTATCTTTAGTCCACATCTTTTCTGTCTAAACATATGCCCGGAGAAAAATTGCCCCTTTTTCCTGCTCTATTCTTAGAGCATTTTTCAAGGCTAGTTTAAAAAAATTAAAAATTGGAATTTAGAAAAAAAATTCTTTAAATAAATTTAAAACAAATACTGCAAAACAAGTTGGTAATTAATGTTTTGCTTATAAAACTAGCCATAACTCACGAACCCATAAAGCAATTGTAAAAAGTAAACTATCATTGAACTCGTCAAAAACTGTAAAATTTAATGCTGTATTTAATTTTACCTATTCCGATATTTTTTATTTGATTAATAAGTTAAAACTCTCTAAAAATTTATATAATAGTTCATTAAAAATTATTTTAATATTATTGTTTTTTAAAGAATAATACAAATAAAATTAGACTTACACCTTAAAAATTAATTTATTATTAAAGAAGTTATGACTATTAGTATATAGCGCTAATGTTAAAGTCGACTAAATAATAACCGCATTTTTTATTATTAAAATTATATTACTAATATAATAATAAATTTAACACTTAAATATTAACTTTTGCTATTTTATATAATCTGAGTACAAGATTTTTTTGTTTTAGCTGATGAAATTTATTGTTTAGTGCTAAAGTTGCTTAGAGTTAACTTTAAAATATATAAATAAAACTCAGCACTCAAAGTCAAAATTGGACACTTCTTAAAAATCCATAGTTGAAACTTAACTGCCAATTAACCAAAAAAAACTTTAAATGTAGAAACTGAAATAAAAAACCCTGGTTTTTTGTTGACTTTAACTTTAGCAGTATATAAAATTAATCATAACTCTAGAAATCACAAATTAAACTTTACAATTTAATTATCATTTTATTTGTTATATTTGTTAGAGAACAATAATATCAAAATAATTTTTGATGAACTATTGTGTGAATTATTAAAAATGTTTTAACTTATTTAACAAATCAAAAATTTCGAAATAGTTAAAACTAAATACACCATTAGATTTTAAAAAATTTGACGAGAAAAATGACAGTTTAATTTTTACAATTGCTTAATAAGTTCGTGTGTTATGACAGGTTTTATAAGCAAAACATTAATTACAAACTTGTTATGCAGTATTTGTTTTTAATTTATTTTTAAAAAATTTTTTTTTTAATTCCCATTTTTTAACTTTTTTAAATTTATTTATTTTTTAACCGTCCATGTGTTAAGTTACACATGGCCCCGTGAACACCGCAATGACTTGGTAAAATCGTGAATAGCCGGCATCCAGCGCGGTAATTTTAAAAACTAATTTTAAATACTACAAAACCGCACATCATCATTTAACTGTACAGTAAATGTCGTGCTGGGTCGAGTGGCGGATATATTTACATGATGAGCAGTTTAACTAAAATGCGTCAATTAATTTACATGAAATTACTTTAATTAACTTGAAATTATTAATTACTCTTGAATTTTATAATTAAATAAGCTAAAAATTACTAATTTACATGGAATTTGTTTATTCAATAACTTAAAATTACTAATTACCTTTAATTTTTATAGTTAAATAAGCTTAAATTAATAAATTTACATGAAATTAGTTTCATCAATTACTTGATATTACTAATTAACCTTAAGTTAAAGTTAAGTTAAATAAGCTTGAAATTACTAATTTACATGAATTATTTTAATTTAGCTGAATTTACTAATTAATTACTCTTAAATTTTTAATTTGTTTTATTTAAATCGATACAAATACGTGTGTTTCTCAATATTTCAATATAAATGCATAAGCAAAAAATGTAGATACAGGTTTGTAAAATTAATTAAAATATACCTTTTATGTGATACATTTTTAATTGTTAACTAAATATTAAAAAGAATAATAATAAAAAGAATAATAATAAATAAAATAGCTATATTTGTTTTTTGTGTAAACTAATTAAAGTTTACTGATTTTATTTATTTAAATATACGACTAATATTTGTTAAAAACAAATACAGAATCTATCTTTGTTTAATGCAAAAACATACAACCCAAAAGATGTAACGCATTTCTGTTTACAAAATTATTTACCAAAATTTTTCCAAAAAACTGCATATGTGACATTTATTGTGTATGCGATTTCCTGTGCACTTGTTATAGCCAAGAATACAGTTTTTCCAATCAATACTGTTTTGCATTAGCAGTAGCCAAAAAATGATTTTATTCACGGCATAATTTTTCACTCTGTGTAAAATACAACACAAAAAATTGGAATATAATGATGGCTTTTTTGCAGTAAAATGACATATATTTTTTAGCAAAATTTTGGTCGGCTGTATATTTTTGCTTAAAATTAAAAAAAATTTTAAACATACAAAAATAAAAAAATATTCTAAACCAATTTTCAAACGATTTTTTTTTAGATTTTAAAATAATAGTTATATATATTTTGAAATACCTCTGATTTGGATTTACCAGCATTACAGACGCTTATTAGATAAGCCGTTTATCTTTTTAATGACACGTAACTATAGTGCTAAAAAGAAAGCTGGCACCGACTAACTAATGACTAACTCACGTAAAAGAATTTTAAGGACCATCAAATCGCGGGTAATATTCGTGATTGGCGGCTATATGTTTTGTTTTGTGGGAATGAAAGTGAGAGGAGCATAAAAATGGGAGAT
This sequence comes from Microlaimidae sp. YZB2_3, assembly GCA_030248175.1. Taxonomy (NCBI): domain Eukaryota; kingdom Metazoa; phylum Nematoda; class Chromadorea; order Desmodorida; family Microlaimidae; species Microlaimidae sp. YZB2_3. Next base: position 41,164 of record JASAMX010011695.1, on the reverse strand, counting down.
CTTCGCGTTTATTATGAAGACTATATAGATTTTTTTATCAGTTGCTATATTTCTACCTTTTTGCGAGAAAATTGTTAGTTTTTGTGTTAGCCTTTTAAAATCTTTAAAAAAAATTCCAATTACACATAATTTTAACAATTGGTAATTTTTGCAATTTTAGGCTTTTAAAAAAAAATAATAGTTCAAAACGCAGAAAAAACTCAGCCAAAACTGTTATAAAACATTAGAATAAACTGATATATGACCAGTGGCAACAATTAGTAACTTAAAAGTTTGTTTAAAGTTAAATAAAAAGTTAACGGTATTAAGGTTAAGGAATTTATAAACTAACATTTTGAAACTTTTTGTAATAATTTATTACATTATAAAATGTAACTAACTACTATTGTAAACAAATTTCATGAATTTTTTCCGTGATAAAAATTCTTAGAATTTAACATAGCAAGTTTTTTTTTTAATTTGATTTGTATTGCTTCGAATAAAAGTTGTAGAAACAACGCAGTGTCTCATTTGAAAAAATACTAGCTAAATTCCGTAAAATATGATTATAATATCAGTTAAAAATTATCTTATTTTAACCTAAAAACTATATTATGACAATTTAATTGACTGAAAAAAACTTAGGTGATGGTGCTTTAGTTTATAATAACTACACAATAAAATGGTAATATTTCTAAAATTTTTAAATGCGGTTTTTTAATACATATTTTGTTTTTATTTTTAAAAGTTTTAAAGTCTAATCTTAAATAAAAAAACAAACTTAACAATCCCATTATATTTATTGCGCTATATAGATGACACCTTTTCGAAACAAGTTTTTATTACAAATCTATTGTTCGCAATAAATAAACATTTTTCCATTTATTTAAATTTCCCAATTTTTTTAACTTTTTTGATTTAAAAACCATTTTGATGTTTCAGTTTGTTGCACTGAATAACAAGAATTTTAAAGTATTTTGTCATTAAATTTTCAATAAAAATAAATTTAAAAAGTTTTTTGTAAAAGAAGTTTAACTTTACTGATACAACGAACACTCTTAGAATTATAATAAATTATAATATTAAATTATGTTTTAAGTTTTGTTAGCAAAATATGTTTATAATTAGTATGTCGATGATTTTTGTCAAATCTCATCATGGTATAAATTTTAAAATTCCGCTTTTTATGTAGTTCCGTAAACGTCTTAACCTTTTGGGATTCTTTCCGCTGCATATCCGCAGAAGTTGTTTCGTGCCAGTGTTGCACTGTGCTAAATTTCGCACCGCGAAGATCGCGGACGCGGAATTTAACACACTGCCGAACTGACGCGGAATACCTTGGTGCAGTGGCGTGGCCAGGATTTGATTTCGGGGGAGGGGGTGGTCTGAGGGGACGGTCTGGGGGGATTAATACTAACCCTGAAGGGGGGTCTGAGAGGCGGCAGTCCCAGCATTTGGAGGTCTGGGAGGCGCGAGCCCCCTGCGGGGGCAAGGGGCAGAGCCCCTTGTCAGGGGGTCAGGGGGGCGGAATGCCCCCCGTGGGAGAAAATTTTTAATTTAAGGCAATAAAAAACACTAGAAATTTTAATTCCAAATGATGTTTATTACAAAATTTAAGGTTTTTTATTTCTTTACATTTAAAACATGTGTTTAAAACCTTAATAAAAGGTTAATAGTGTTTATAGTAGTTTAACATGTATATGCCTTAACTATTAAACGGCATAATCGATCTTAATTCGAAAATCTTTAAACTACCTGCGAAGCGGGGAAAATTTGGTTTTTTGACTATTAATATGCTTCTGGAAGGCATCAGAAAAGTTTCTGTATTAATATTAAAAAAAAAATTTTCTCTCCCATAATTCAAAAAAACGTAAAGATCCCCCCTCACGAAAAAATCAGGCTTCGCCGGATTTTTTTTTTTTTTTTTTGGGGGGGGGGTGTGGGCGCCTCCCCTGGGCACGCCACTGCCTTTTTTGGATTCGCAGCGCCTTTTTAATAAAAAATTCTAAGGGTTAATATAAATTAACTATTTTAAAAACATTATAATGTTTTATCATTAACAGTTCTTCTAGAAGTTGAACTTTGACTGGTAATTAACATATTTACTTTAATATAAACATTTTAAAAAGTTTTAAGTACAATTTCTAACATATTTAGAGCGTTAAATGAAGAACTTTTTCATATCATTATAAATTATAAGTGTTAAAAGTTTAATTAAATTTTTTTTCTCAAAAGTAATCAATTTTAAAAACTGGCTTCGACCTTATAAGTTTTTTTTTATTAATTAAAACTTTTTTGTATATATATATATATATATATATATATATATATATATATATATATATATATATATATATATATATATATGTATAATATATATAATCAAAAAATTGACACAAAAATGATGTTAGATTTGTATATCGTCAAAGTGTCGTAACTTAAAACTTAAGAATATCCAACGCCAAGCAGTGTTTTACAAACAATTCAAGTTTTAGCAATTTCAAGCAGTTTCAAAAGATTTTTTGACCGCATTAACGAATTTCGTCAAAAAATATCCAAGCTTTGTAAAATTTGAAAAAAAAACTTAAACACACTGGTCAAAATTCATTGTTCTAAATGAAAATTATCCTATATTTACGCCGCGCGCAAAAAACGACGCCCGCATTTGTCTAATAAGGCGCCGGCAACTGTCTAATAATGCGACCGCATTGTTTTTTGCCATATTCGCACCTTCGTTTTAAAGCCCTGTTTTGCCGCTACTCCTCCCACCACCATTCCCATAAAGCAAAACATATATGTCGTGATGATCACGAATACTATGTATATACACGAATACTATGTATACTATAGTATGATAGTTTGAGTTTCCTTAAAATCTTGACGTGAAATTGTACTAATACTAAATATTAAAGCTTATATAAATAAAAAAATATTTATAAACTAGCAAAGTTTGTTTATGTCTTCATAAAAAAACTCTGCTTTTTCACCGGTGGTCACATTTTCTCCACATTGATGTCGCCACAAAAAATATATTTTTGCAAATATTTACCTTATGCCTTTTATGTATTTTTTAAATCTTTAATTCTTTTAACAAGATATTATTGCTTAAAATTTGGCTTTTACCACTCGTGTACTTTTTTTGTATTCTAAGAACTTTGAATAATTAGGAAATCAATAGTATAATAGTATTGACTTTAAATTTAACATTAAAAAACATTATATATTCTATAATTTATTTTTGAATAGACGCAAATAAATACAAATGAACGTTTATTTTTTAGAATAAAATTAGAAGTCCCCAAAACTTCAGTTTAAATTCAGATTTTTTATTTAAAATATCAAAAAGATAAAACCATTTTCTTCAGAAATAAACTCAGAAAAAGCCGATTGTATTTTTTGCGTAGTGTAATTTTTGAAATCAACAATTCTGTTTTTGTTCGCTTGATTTAAACTAATTATAATTAACAAACGAACATATAACAATAATTAACAAACTTTTATTTATTTTTTAAAAATATAAAGTATATAAGTTGTTTTAAAAATAAAAAAAGTGGTTAAAACATAAAAACAATACATTTTTACCACGTTTTTTGAAAAAATGGTCATTTTTATTTAATACATAATAAAGGTATGTTTTGATAAAAAATTTTTATTATAATACATAATTTATATGTTTATAAAACTTTTTGCTTTCAAAACTATGTGTCATACGCCAAATTATCAAAACTAAATTTAAGTTATTAATAGGGTTTTTATAACTTTGCTCTTTTCTGTCTTTTGTATGTTAAATATTGTAATGTTATTTTAAGCGGAGAGCGCTTAGAAACTTCTAAACTCTTTATTTAAATGACAAATTTAAAATTGTTTAAAATTGAAAAATGTTTTAACCTCTAACCCATATTCTTAGTCTTTTAAAATTATTTTTATCGTATTTATTTGTTCATTTTAAAATCAACAATTTTTTTATTATATTTTTTGCAAAAATAACGAAAATCCAGAAGGCGGTCCGGAGATTTGATTATAACAGGAATTTAAGGCTGTTAAGGAATATTACCATTTTATTATTACTACTAATATGATATAGAGTTTTGAAATTAACCGAATTGCAAAAAAAATCTCTTTTATTTAAAATAAGATCAATACTCAGCCAAATACAAATCCTAATTTAGAAAAATTGTTTGCTTTTAAACTTGTAAAACTCGAATGACTATAAATAAATCTTCAACTTAAACAAATGTTTAAACAAATACAATAAACCAAAAACAAAACTAAGGTTTTTACAGAATTTATAGAAAAAAAAAAGAATCCATACATATACACAATGATTTTTTTATAAATAAAATAGACGGCTTTAGAAATAGAAACCTTTATAATTTAATTTGTATGCTTTTAATCGCAAACAAACTCGCATCGGTAAACGGTTCAATGAGATCTTTTTTTAATATTATTATAAAAAATGAGGTTTCCGGCGCTTTCGATATTGATGACGTAATTCCTTGAATATCTCCGCACGAAATCCAGCTTATTTCGCTTTAATTCAATTAAAATAAATTTAGATTTTTCTATGATTCTCGGAACGCGCGGTATATAAAAATACAACTGGTAACGTGAATTACAAGCGAGAACGAGAAAACATTTTTTTTGAAACAAATCGATTTTTTTCAAACGTTTGACACTTTTAATTCAGTGAAAAAAATGCTTCTAATTACATTTTTCTTCACGCTCAAATCAACACCAATCATCGGTAAGTCTTAGCGGGGGGGGGACAGGTGTCGATGATGTTTTTTTTTCTATTAATTGCCTTGTATTTTAGCTTATTGCACAGAAATCATTAAAATAAAAAAAGGCAAATATGATGAGTCTTTACGATTCAAAATTTTACGGAAAAATAATGGCGATAAATTACCTTAAGTGACGAAAGGGCGAATTGCACGAAATTTTTGCCGTGCCTTAGCTACACGCGGATATGGTTTTTTTTATAAATCAGTTATATTCGTACCCTCCCATATCATGCTCTGGAGATTCGGCGGGAGAGAGTAAAGGGAGCTCCAGAGCTGCGGAGCTTTATCCCTAAAATGAACGATTTAAAATTTATCTAAGTTTAAAATATGTTATAAAATATAATTTAGGCTTTTAGGGCTATTTTTTATCATTTCTAATAAGTTAAAAAAAACTATTAGTGAAAAATTTTTTAACTAAATACTTTATGGCATGGTTTTTGATTATTTACGAAATTAGTACAAAAATAGGGCGGAGCTTCGGGGGTTCCTCCGTAACTTCGAAAATTAAAGCTTCAAAGCTCTAAGCTCCAATGAACATCTCTGTGTAAATGTTTTTAAACTCACTGAGGATAGAACAAGAAATAAGGAGCGTTTTTTTACAGGAATAATTTGACAAAATAATGTCTAAGCTACACAAAAACATAACCTTTTAGTACCAATGTCAAAAAGACATTTCATTAAACTTTTCGAGATTATCGCTAAAGGACACAAATGTTATATATACAAAATTATTTGTCAGGGCAATCTTAGACCACATAGTTGGAAACACCCTTTTCCGACCACACTGTAAAAAATTGTTTGCTTTAGTCCGGGATGCTTTCAAAATTTTTAAAATTTAGTGACCACAATTTTTTTGTAAACCAATGAAATTTAATCAAGATTACTTTATTTTGAATTGTTAACTGTTAAACCGTATACATACCATATAAAGCAATAGATCATGTTTTTTTAGTTTTTTATAGAATCTTGTTTGGCAATTTTTAACCACGGTTTAGGAATTAAATTCCATATTTATTGTGTCAAACCCTTAAATTTGTCGTCTGACTTTATTTATTAAAATCGAATTAAGGTAACGGACTTAAATTCGACCAAGCTTTAATTTCGGCCACCGACTGTTATTTTCACTATGTGCATCCACATTAGGTATGAAATGAACTGGATATGGCTAGATAGATGGCATGACATCAGGATCTATTTATCCATATGCAGTTTCATAACTTTATACATGCAAAAATAACTATCGGTGGTAAAAAGCTTTAGGGTCGATGGAGCCGAGAGAACATGGAGCTGGAACTTGAAGCCAAACGTAGGGAACTTGGAGCCGAAAATAAAAATCGCTAAAACGTTTATCTTAGCCTAAGCAAACCTAAATCTAAGCCTAAACCAATTTTTTCTTAAAGTCTCTAAGTTCCCATGGCTCGTGGCTCCAAGTTCCCAAAGATTTTCCATGGCTCCAAGTTTCCTGCTTGTGGCTCTAAAGATCTCGTACGGGCCGAAATTAAGTTCAAGTTGACTTTAAGTCAGTTATCCTAATAATTTTAGCGGAGGAAAGCCTTTGTTTGACCGGACAAAAAAGTGACGGACAGTGCAGTCACCAAGTGCTGATCGCGAAGTCATATAGACAGTGTACATACGGGTATTATTGTTTCCAAAATCGCTGCTGTCCAAGTATGTTTTGTCTCTCTTTTTGTTTTTTAGATAAACAAAAACACTAAATCCAATAAATTTGGGAGACCTGTAAAACAAGACTAATATTTATTCCAAAGTGTTCATTTTAAAAAATCAAAAAAATTCTATTTTAACAAATTAAAGTAAATTTTAGTAATTTTTTGGTATTTTTCTGTTAAACTTTTGTCAAATCCTGAATGTTTTTTTAATCGAAAAAAACATTTTATCTTGCTTTTGGCTTTTGTTTTTAAATAATAGGAACAAAAAATACACGGGGCGTGAGTTTTAATTGTTTGCGTTTTATATGAGATTTTTGAAGCTGTTACCAAGGGACTTGGAGCCGTTATAAAGTTTTGGGAAATTGGAGCCTCAAAAAATGGGAACTTGGAACCGAATGTAAAAAAATGGCTTGGGATTAAGGTGGAACTTTTAATAACGCTTAAGGATAGGTTTTAGTGAGTTTAATTTTTAAAAAGAATCGTACACCATATCAAAAATAAATTCGTCAGTTTTTTTAAAGTTTTTTTAAGAAGAACCTTAAAATAAAAAAAATTCTCCAAATTCTGGTTTTATTATGGAATTTCAAAATTTCTGGCACGATATTATCAAAGTAACAATACGGAAGAAGGAAAAAAATAGAAGAAACATCTGTTAATAATTAATTTCTAAAATAAAAATATTACGCACGTGTTCAATGAGTAATCATAGCTCATTTCCAAAGAAAAAACGAGTGTATATTTACATTATAATCTATTTGTTTTGTGTTTTTAGTGAAATTTATAATTGTTAGCATATTTATTTTTAATTTGTATTGTGAAACGCAATATTTTTTGTCTTGAATTTTTTCTGCATTTTTTATTTTTTATTTTTTATTACGCAAAGAACTTAGATGAGTAAGAAGATTTTTTTGAAAGATCACCCTTTTTATCCGTTATCAAACAATAAATAAATACAGTCTAAATGTAGATGGAAATTATGTCGATCTATTATTATTTCATCCGAAATAGTTTGACTCAAGTTATTAAACCCTTTTTAAAGCTGTTTGCATTACTTATAGGACTGGGTTATTTTTTCAGCAGCTTTTTTATTGTCTTATTTTTTAGCGTGCGTGAAATTGGGTGGAAACTGTGAGAATAATGGAATATATTGGCTAGCCGATCAAACACATGGTAGGTGGATACAGTAAATAGAAATTAATTTTTTAAAGCAAACCTGGATGGATATACACCTTAGTTTTAACTGTACACATTAATTTTACAGCGTTTATATTAATTATAAAGGTTTGATCCGATCGGAATTATTCTCAGTTAAAACGTCTAAAACACAAAATATTCACAATATTACATTTACAATGATTAATTGCCATTGGGTAGTACCAAAAATATATATAAAGGAAAAATGAGACACTTAGAACAAACTGCTTGAAAAAAAATCCCATTTAAATGAAATCCCATTTAAATCATGGGTGGCGCGGGAGCGCCACGGGGCGATTTAGCCCCGTGGCGCCGCGCCAACCATAATTAGAGAACGTGGGTAAATTTTGAAATTCAGAACCTTCTTCTTCTTCTTCTTCTTCTTCTTCTTCTTATTATTATTATTATTATTATTATTATTATTATTATTATTCCAACGCTCCATTCTTAAAAACGGTATTCCTCATTCGTTACTGATTGATCAAAAATAAACATGGGCTCATTAGAAAGAAAAAGGAATTACGCAACTTTCTTAGGAAGCACTTTTTTCATTTAGGTCCTTGTTATCGATTTATTGATCAAAACAAAAAATTGAAAAATAGACAAATAAAAACTCCCAACCGCACAATAACAGCCTTTTGGCAACAATAAGGATTGTACAGAGCAGACAACCAACATCCCCTCATATAAACCGCACATAAATAGCAGAACCGGTTTTAATTGGTGGCAGAAACGGCACCAGTTTCCAGCGCCATCTGCTTCAACCGCGCGGAAAACGGCAAAAACAACAGAGTACTTTTTTTAATTCTTGCATTACTGATGACAAAATTAATTCAAAGTTTTATTTATTAAAAAATAATAATAAGCGTCGGTGGCGCGGGAGCGCCACGCGCCGGTAATCATCGGTGGTGCGGGGTGCCAACTGCAATTTAACCCACGGCACCGCGCCAACTATACTTAGAGAACGTGAGTAAATTTTGTTATTCATGTTCATCATCTTATTATTATTATTATTATTTTTACTTTAAAAATTATAATTGCAATCATTGGTGCACGGCATCGCGCCAATTATATTTAGAGAACGTAGGTAAACTTTGTCTGGAGCGCAACTGCACCGCACTAACTATAATTAAACAACGTGGGTTAATTTTGTAATTTAAACTCATCTTCTTTTTATTATTATTTTTTATTTTATCTCGGCAACGGAATGATTATAAACATATGTCATTGCGCAGCTAAAACTATAGTTTATTAGGCTATTTTTTAATTTAATTCAAAAAAAGTGGTAGACTAGCCTTGAAAAATGCTCTAAGAATAGAGCAGGAAAAAGGGGCGATTTTTCCCCGGGCGTATGTTTAGACAGAAAAGATGTAGACTAGTCTGAGATGGACATTATGTGGACTATAGGAAATTTGCATTTGGTTTGGCCAGCTGCTCACTAAATAAAAATTTCTACGATATGATAATGATTTGTTTATACATTGATCTACTCACACAGCACTGTTGCATTTTTTTTAGTTTGATGAAATGTCAATTGAAAAAATCATACTCACAGCAATCTTTGACAAGCGCGAAATCGCCACTTTTTCAAATTTATAGTTGTTTCTTACACATACAAATATAACCTTCTAATTGAAAAAGTGGCGATTTCGCGCTTGTCAAAGATTGCTGTGAGTATGATTTTTTCAATTGACATTTCATCAAACTAAAAAAAATGCAACAGTGCTGTGTGAGTAGATCAATGTATAAACAAATCATTATCATATCGTAGAAATTTTTATTTAGTGAGCAGCTGGCAAAACCAAATGCAAATTTCCTATAGTCCACATAATGTCCATCTCAGACTAGTCTACATCTTTTCTGTCTAAACATACGCCCGGGGAAAAATCGCCCCTTTTTCCTGCTCTATTCTTAGAGCATTTTTCAAGGCTAGTATTATTTATTAGTAGCTCATATTCCTACCCTCTAATGTAATGCTTCGGAGCTAGGCAGCTGGGTAGGTAAATACCATTTAAAAAAAGGATCTAGGTAGATGCAGCCTGAAAATAAGTGATTTAAAGTTTATTTAAGCTTTTAAAATGTTTCAGGATTTAAGACTGTATCATGGTTTTTTTTGGTTTAAAAAATTACTTTACAAAAATGTTTTGATAAATAATGTACTCTTTAATTATGTATAAAAATTATAAAAAAATAAAGCGGAGTTCTGAAACTCTAGTTTAGAGTTACGAAAAGCAGTCTACCTTTCGTAGCTCCGGAGCTCCGAGCTCCGAAGAACATCAATAATCACCAGAACGTACCTTAACCATCTGACTTAAAATTTTTCTGTCGGAAGTCAATGTAAACTAAACATGAATACCAATTAAAGCAGTGTACACGCTAAAACAGACATACCTAATTAAAACCGTTTTTCATAGCAGCAGAAATTTGATAAACAATTTTCAGCATACAAATAAGTTTGTTAAGCTCGTTTAGTTTTGTCAGTTGGAGTTAATTTTTGAAAGTATATCCAGTTATTTTCCAGCCTAAGGAAGTAAAAATTTTGATGGAATTTCTTTCACTCGAATAGCTTTCATCATTATCTTGAGATATTGTCTAAAACAAAGGAAGTATTGAAAAAATTAAAAAACCTTGATACTGAATGTAAAAAATATCAAACACTCTGGTGAAAGAAAACGTTAACGAAATTATCTATAGTGCTCTTAAAAGTTCTGTTTAAATATTCTTTTCAAGAAATATAGACGTGGGAAAATTAAAAAAAGGTACTGAATAAATTTACGAGTTGTAGTGAATCCACCAATATTTGATTTATATTTTTTATTCCTAAAAATTAGGGATGGGCAGTTCCGGTTCCGGATTCCGGGTGTTCCGGGCAACATTTAGAATTCCGATTACGGTTCTTGTTGTGGATTTTTGAAAAACATCAATGCTGGTTCTGATTTTGGTGTAGGTGTTCCGGGGGTTTCGCAGTTTAATAGGCAGTTCCGGGTATGGTTTCCGAATGTTCCGGGCGAATTTGGAATTCCGGTTCCGGTTCCTGTGCCGGATTTTTAAAAAATCTTAATTCCGGTTCCGGGGGTTCCGCAGTTCCGCCCATCACTACTAAAAATTTTTTTTTTGTTCCGCAAAGACCGCAAAATTTTAAATAAACAATATTGTATAATATTTTATTTGTGAAAATATTTTCATTTTGTGAGTTTGAGAAAAAATAAACAATATATGCAAATCCCTACTACTAAATATGCGATTCCATGCTTAATTTTGAAATTTTTATTCTTGTAGAAACGATTTTGTGCCATTTTTTTAAAGATGTGATGCGGAATCAAACTTTTTGTCTTAGGTTTTAATAGTTTTTTGAGAAAACCTTACACCTGCCTCTAATAGCTCACAAAAATTTTTTCAACAAACTATCTCCAGTGGTTCAGGAGTTATACATGTAACCCCACAACAATGGCGTTTTTTGACAATTCTCTACGTGAAAAATTGCTCAAGGAGTATAGCAATTTAAGTTACAAATTATGTACTCAAAGAAAGCGGCTACTTTCTACTTTAATTTGAAACCTTGATCGTTAAGATTGGTGCAGTTCGTTTCGTTTAAACAAATATTTCGTTTCTTGTACAAAAAACACTTGATTTTTTCGCTAAAAACACGAAGTGAAGGAAAGAAAGGTTAGGCAAACTTTACAAAATCACTGCTGTCGTTTGGTGTTTTAACGAAAAAGTTGCGGAGTTTTTGTACGGGAAACGCAATATTTCGACAAATATTGCACCAATTTTAACGATCAAGGTATCAAATTAAAATAGAAAGTAGCCGCTTTCTTTGAATACATAATTTGTAACGTAAATCGTTATACCCATTGAGCAATCTGTCACGTACAGAATTGTCGAAAAACGCCATTTTTAGGGTCATAACTCCTGAACTACGGGAGATATTTTGTTGAAAAAATTTTTGTGCGCTATTGGGAGCATGGGTAATGTTTTTACAAAAAATTTTCAAAATCGAAGACAAAAAGTTTGACCTCGCACCAGACCTTTAAGCAGTGCCATTAAAATGGCAAAACAACTGTCATTATTAAGCCAAGTGACGTTTAAATCGGCACTGCCCAAAATATAGCAGAGATGGCAAAGATGGCGTCATAATAGGTCAAAAATGGCGCCATAATTTTTGGGTACTTTTTCATTTTTTGGACGGGGGGCACTAAAACGGGGGGGGGGCAAATCCCCCAATAAAGCGGAGGAGGCATTTCCAGACCGTGCACAGGTCTGCATATCAAATGGCAGTTATGGGGGATAAACCAAACACAAGCGAAGCTAAATAAAGAAAACTAAAGGGTAGGAATTTGAATGTCCACCCAGCTAATGTTTCATTTAATCTTAATATAATTCTAGAAGCTAAGTCAACCTGTCATTATGACGGTTTTTAGTATTTTTACTCATAATCGTTTAGACAAATAATCTGGCTTCTTTTAAATAAAAAGAGCTTTTGCTCAATTTTTCGATACATAAGCAGGTTTTTTGGTAAGAAAGTTTAGTTTTCACGGTTTTTTTGTAATTGAAGCCGTCACCGAATCGTTTCAGTTTGGGCAGAGAGTTGCATATTATTCCTTAATATAGTATAAAATATTATATATTTTTGGTGTAAGCTTGTATGTAATAACATTTCAAACGCAGAAAGAGAATGCAACAGTACGACTCAATATTTGTTTATTAAATTTATTATCGATTTTAATTAAAGCTGAATATTCAAGGTCAAAAATTAAGGTGCAATAGGGCAACCAAACACAAAGCACAATAAACCCATCGTAGTTAAACCGCTCATCTTTTAATTTAACATGTGATTATAGCCGGCATCCAGCGCGGTAATTACTACAAAACCGCAAATCACCGTTTAATTGAGTAAATATCGTGCTGGGTGCCGGATATACTTACATGCTGTGCGGTTTAACTACGATGCGTCAATAAAATCATGAATATGATATCACAGATGGTCTCCGCCGGGACTCGTACTTTAAAGTTTCCGTACGCCATAGACAAGCGTTTTGTCACTGCGCCACGACTACGACCATATTAAACTCATCGTTTCTCTTTCTGTATCACATTTAGGCGCTAAGCGTTATTTAGATATCGTGTCTGAGAGCACTATTAATCAGAAAAAGGTAATTTTTCTTCTTATAGGCGGAAGACAGATTTTCACAAACGCACAAAAGGTGTCACCGCTGCTCAGTGTTAATTGCATTGGTGATATTTGGTTAGTTATATATTTATTACGTTACATATTTTTATTATATTTTTTACCAGTTTTCAAACAATGTTAATAATTGGAAAGATAAAAAAAATTCGCAACATAACACTTTTTTTAATTATTTAGGAAATTTTTAAATATTCTAAAAATTAGCAAGTCTTTTTAAGAGGTTACTCAATATTATTACAATAGTCCTAGTGTTACAAAAAACAATACTTTTTTGATTTACCACACTAATCGCAAAACCAAAAAAAAAATATACAACTGTATAGTTTTATCAGAAACATTTACACAATTTACACATTTATACTTTACGATTGCTTCGAAATCGAATTAAAAATGCAGGCATTGACAAGAGTTGAAAAGTTAAAAGTGCAAAAACTACATAAAGCTTAATGGTTAAGTTTATATATTAAGTACACTTTATGTTTTATTTATTTATTTTATTAGTTTTTTATTAAGCATTGTCTTTTTGAAAAAATTTAAATTTTTTTATTAAATTCGCTTTTTTAGCGTTTGAATTATAGAATTAAATTAAGATTTATAAATGAAATATATCTATAAATAACATTGTTAGCTATATACAATTGAATTTTGTTATATGATAATCTCTTTCGAATTTCATTAAACCTAAGATCACTTGATATAACAGGTAAAAACAAGGGTAACATTTACTTAAATATATCTCATATAAGCCAAGAACCTAAACAAATAATGTTTTTATATCACGCAACCCACCATTGATTAGTTTTCAAATTACAATTTTTGATATGATACGATAAAATATTTTTATCATTTTAATAAAAATACCTTTTAATAAAAATACCTAATAAGAAAAATAAAGTACTAAGCCCAAATCAAAAAAAGAAGGAACCATTTAAAGGGCATTTTGTTCTGAATATCATTATTTTAGAAAGAGTGCTTGTTTTTTCATTCGGTTTGAGCTGAGTATCGCTTTTTTTAAATGTGTAAAATTTATTTAAAAAAGGACGTTTTTATGACACAAAATCTGCACATTTTTACGGGGAATGTTTAAACATATCTCAACTGCTAGCATATGGCGTGTTTTTCTGATCAAACTTAAAAACAAAATATAAAATGTTTTAACGGAAGCATTTCCACAGTTTCTTTTTACAAAATCATGTGATTTGGAAAAATGTATATAGAGGGAATAAACATATCTCGTCAATAGTAATTGATTTATACTATAAATATATTGGTATTAGCTACAATCCAAATAATATACTGATGTAAATATCGTACTAATCGACCATTGGGTTAGTGAGATGTAATTCCGTTTCAACTACAACAAATTTAAAGCACAGAAGCAAAAAATTTCAATCATAAATTCAGGCATCCGATAAAAATTAAATAAAACAAATACTGCTGATAATAACGCCAATAAAAAAACTTCATTTAAAGGATAATTAACAAAGTACAGATTAAAGTCCTAAAAGTTTGTAGATTTATAACTTTGTGCCAATTAAAACCCTTGTTTTGTAATGAATGCGCCATGAATTTTTTAGTGCATATCGTTCTGTACGAAAATCAGCGCTTAGTAAAATCTTTTTTCTAGAAAACCACGTTTTTTTGTTAAAACAGCGGCTGTTAGCTAGTAAATGAACAAAAGTATATTTGGGTTGCAAAAGTCTGCATTACTTACTAATTTATTGATTAATTCATTTTATGATTTTTCTGAGAAAAAAAATTACATTAATGGACAGCAGCTAAATTTAAACAATATACTTGTATTATTTCTTGTTTGTTCTAAAGTTAAGTATTGGTTAATGCCATTTTAGCACTAACTTACGCCACTGGTAACTTTGTTTTTTTGAATTAGACTTTCTCAATTTTTTTATAAATCTATTAAAATAAGTTATTTTGCATCAATATATTTATATATAAAAAATCTAACTAATAACGCTAATTTGTAATTAATTTTTAAAACAACCGATACTAATTCCATTTTTTTCTAATCTTTATAAGCCAAATTTGTTAAGATAAGATTAATTGCTAAACTCGTTTTATAAGCTTTGATCGATTCCAAAAAAATTCAAAAATAATCGAAATTCATAAAAAATAATTAGTCGAATAGATATAACTTTTTATAATGCTGATCAGTCAAAAAGCGCAAATGAGTACATGTATTTTTATTTGTCTAAGACAGAAGGATTATAATAGGACAGCGACATCCATTTACAAGCATTTATAAAAGCGACATTTCGAAGCCAAAGCACTAGATTTTTCATCAAAAAAATTACATATCACAAACACACCTATATAAAGTAGTGATGTTCTTTCCTACCGCCCAATATCATACTTCGGACTTTCGGTCATTTAAAACGAGCGCAGAAGTTCACAAGCTTCAGAGGTTTGTTCGAGCAATTTCAAGCATATTTACATAAGCTTAAATTTTGTTTAGGACTAATTGTTGTATTTTAATTATACTTAATAAAACAGTTTTAAGAAACTAGACAACATTATCTGTGCTACTACTCTTTTATTTACGAAATCAATACAAAAACATACTGGGGCTCCGGGAGTTGTTTCTTAACCCCGAAAAACAAAACTCAAATCCGGATTTCCGATGAACAATTCTAATCTAAAATAAAGTGCTACGGTATAATATTCGACGTCAAAACCGAAATTAAAATTTGCATACTATATTTTATCACTACCGCAATTTAACCGAAGACTTGTAAACCCTTTCGCGCACGAATAATAACCGTCAGGAGCGAACGGCAAGCATAGTATTCGAAACTTTCGACCATTCGGTGGCGAAATGATCGTCGGTGGGTATGAGACTGGTCTAGTTCAACCCTTGATTCGGCATGAAACCGCAAATATTTAACCAGATTTAATGGCATTTGAGAAATTGTTTGCTCAGCCGGCGAACAGCCCGAAAAGCTTGTTCTATATAGCCGGGAGAAATATTCCTAGAAGAAAATTTTATATTGCGCCGATTGTATAGACCGGTGTAAATTGCAGAATTGTTTAAATAAAACGTAATCCAATATAGATATTTTATTTAAACAAAAACCAGAAATTATAATTTGAAAGACTTTGGTATTTTTATGAAACGAAAAAAAACAATAAACAGATTCCATGACGAATTTTTTAATTAAATTCAATGGAACTTCCTGGAAAATTAAACCACTCTAAGATTGTGTAAGGCTTAATTAAACACCAGTAATAAGAAATGCACAGGAACAATTATGAGCAAAATAAATAGACAATTATAAGCACCACGTGTCACTGCAATGAAAATTTTTTTATGATATTTAACCAAAATTTATTTATTAAATTGGAGGTTCGGTTTTCCAAGAGTTTTTTAACAAACCAGCATTAACGTCAATCCTAATGCTTAGAGACACACATACGCCTTTCTACTAACCCGTCTTAAGTAAATAAAAAAAAAAAAAATAAAAGAAGATTTTTTTAACAAAAAGAGATATTTTTGTTTATTCACACATGCAAGTAGGTTCGATATCTTGCCAATCAGATAATCATTCATTTTTATTTTGCTATGTGAATACAATGACAAAAAATACAAAAGCTACTAAATAAATAAAAGATTTCCAACTTCAAAATTTAAAAATTGTGATTTTCACGCAACCTTATATCGATTGATTTATAATTTTCAATATAATTTTCTTTAATTTTCATAACATTTATAAAGATAAACAAGTTGTTTGAATAATTTAATGTCATCGTTATTCAAAAGTCACGTCGTGAGGGTGGGGCCACTGCAATTAAAATTTTTCACTACCTATGTATTTACTCATAAATTCAAAATTTTCTAACTGCTTATACAAAAAACAATGTCATCAAAAAGAATGGCTGTAACAAGACGCAAAAAATTGTTAAACATTCTATTTTCAGCTTTAAAAATTGGGTTATTATGGTATTTTTAGACTTAAGACAGCTAAAGTCCAAGTAAAAAAAGGCTAGTAGCGGCGAGATAAAATTCAATCGTCATTTTTCGCTAAAAAGAATGATTGATTTATATCAACGAGAAATTGCCTTAAAAAATTGTTTTTGAAAAAAATCAGGGATATTACCTTAAAAAATATTAAGAACAGAACTTATTAAAAAACGTAAATGAAATCCTTTATGTTGTGCTCTAAATTAAATTAAATAAATAAATAAAGTTGACAATTAAATGGGCCAATGGCACATGTAAATACATTTTTTTTGTAACCTAAGGTTAAAAAAACACAGATAAAAGTTATTCTATTACTATTAGCAATGTTTTATTAAATATTTATTAATTAGGTAAAACCAGATAAAAAAGCCTAAATAAAAAAGAAATGAGGCAAACAAGTAATAATATTACTAATAAAATGTGTATATGTTAATCAAAACATAGGAAAAAGTTCAGGATTGAAAAAATGTATAACTTATTTTATTTACAAAAAACACTGGATTCAAGCTATCGCGACAGCACATAAATCAAAAGGGCATTCCTTCGTTGGATTTTTAAGTTTAAAGAACTAAAACAGTCCTAACTGTTTTTGATTTTTACCGCACCTTAAATGATGTACAGGTTTAAAATTTCTTGAATGTTGTCCTAAATTACCCATGAAAAAAAAACTTTATCGTGGTGATTGTATTTTCAGCTATATTGTTTTACTTGTTTTTATAAGGTCTCATTTTTAAATTTTAAGAAAAGTTGCTCAAATGGGCAGTAACTATTTTTTAATTAAACTGAAAACCCTCTTAAACAATTCATTAAATAAGCACGATTATGCAAATGATTAATGGAACGATTAGAGCTATTTTCTCAATAAATTTTATTTATATTTAAATGTAAAAAATATCTTCAAATCCAAAAAAATAATCAGTAAAACCGTCACAAACTAAGCTAATACAAAAAATATAGAAATGGAACGATTAAAGTTAATTTCTAAATGCTTGAAATTATTTTTATTGAAATAAAAACAAACAAAAAAATATAGATGGCCTATCGTTAACAATGAACCACACAAATACAACAAATGTTTATATAAAAAAACAATGCACTGTTTTTATGTTAAAAAAAGAAGAAACAAAACTAAAAAGGGGCGAGATATTCTCTGGATTCTGTTTTATGATCGCCACTTTGATTTACTATTTATTGAAAAAAGAACGAAATAAAAACATTTCCATAAAAGACAGCCGTTTTTGCAGGAATCTTACATATGTAACTAAAGAAAAATCTGGATTCAACCAAGCAAGCAAACAATATTAAACATCTAAAATGCTAAGGTAAATTTACCATTTATAATTTTTTTAATGTAACAGTGTACTACAATGTATATTGGCACATTATGTCATGTGTTTCTCCATATGTTTTTATTTGGTTTCTTGTCTATATTAAAACAAAATGTACATGTATATGTTGTTTGGTAAAAAAGCGATTGGATTAAGTATCAACTTTTATTTTAATTTAAACAGATGTTAATGCGTTAAGCTCAGAGGCAGTTTAAATATGGTGACAGTTTCCTGATTTAAAAAAACTCGAGCGAATAAATTTTTTTTAGAAAATGGTGAAATTAACTAAGTAAAAATTATACTAAGTTCTAATATGATTGACATAATATTTTTAAAAATGTGAACAGGATTAATCTTGAACAAAAGGCCTACATAGCACATAATGATTAACACTTTTCGTTCATCGACGCTGCTGACTAAACCGAGTGGAGTTTTTCTTACTTCATTACTAACACACGCAGGCCCGAAAAAAATTTTACCTGAAAAAAAAATTAAAAAATCCCAAGCCTAAACTTGCCAATTTTATTAACTGTTTAAGTTATTTCAGGAAAAGAAATTGTGGATTCTCTAAATACTATGCTACATAGACTACAGCCAATGCCTCACATGCTATGGTGGATATATCGGATGCAGCTTCTGCAGAATTTCAAGTTGAGTGCAAAATAGTTTGAAAACTGTACATTTTTTCTCTTTTTAGCTTCACCGTCAAAAAATTGTCTTCCGCTGATTGCTTTAGTCCACTTGGAATAGGGCTTAATAAAAAATCTTGCAACATTGCAATTTTTTGTTTTTGGTACACCTATTTTCATTTAGATACACCTATTTTCGCAGTTAGACGCACTTGGACCTGACAATCTAATTGAAAAAATTGGTTTAAATTTGTTTAAATTGTTCAAATTATATTTTAAGCTCACATCATTTTAATAAATTTCTAGTTTATTTAAAATAAAATCACACAAAATATTCTAAGTTTCGCACAAAAAGTACACAAATATTTTTGCCTAAAACCGGGTAATATCGGCCAAAAAAAATCTCCCGCGAATAAAAAAGACCAATTTAAAACTAGACAAAACTACCCTATATTTCGGATTGCTATGATACGCATTGGCTAAATATGGCTTAATGTCGGATTCCAGTTTTACACCGAACTAAGTGATATCATAATTTAACGAAACAAAGCAAATCAGATCGCATTAACCGAAAATACTAATGATCGAATAAAAATATTATTTTATGTTATGATAAGAAGTTAAAAACTATCGCATCAAATTATTATAGTTATAAAAAACCCGCTACACTTTATTTCAAAGCGATTTTTAAAAACCGTAAAACATTATAAATCGAGCATTTAAATTTTATATTAAAAATTTTAATTATATGATAATTTTTATCAAGCACGTTTTTACTGTTGATATAACAACCCTTAAATAATATTTAAGCTATGGTCAAGTTATTAATAAATATAAAGCCCCAGCACCGTCTGAAGTTTATTTTCTGTTCACATTATTAAATTAAAAATAAAGAAATTATAGTAATAAAAGTTAACTAGATTTTAAAGTTTTGCTGAGGTTCCTTAGGGAAACAAAGATCTAAAGTCGACGTTAAGCTTGTTTATGAGTTCTATAGTAAAAACAAGTACATTATTTAAAGTTTTTGGTTTTTTTTTACCGGGTTTCTATACGAATTATTACGCAGGAGATATTTTTAAAAGAAGCGGAATTTTCTTAACCGGGCTAGAAGATTTTAACGTTATTCATCAATATGTTTTAGCGTTAAAGTTTGTAAGACCCAGCTAATGATACTTCATATCGTCCTTACTCTAACATAAAGAGTCAAAATCAGTATAAAATTAAATTGACTTTGGCTCATATGCTGTTCAAAAGTATCTGTGTGTGTTAGAATATGAAAAGTTATTTTTAAAACTATTACGATTATTTTATAATGCTTCTGGTGGAATGTTGTCAACAAGTTAGTACGATATTTTAAAAAGTAAAAAATTATGAAAAATACTTCAAAGATTCGTCTTTTAAACTTTAAGCAAATTTTAAAGAAAAATATGCAAATTTATTTGAACCACTGATTTTAAATATGTTTAAAAATGTTTTTTGCCGGCTTTAGTTGATAAAAAAAAATTATTTAACATCAGTAGAAATTAGTTAAATTAAAAAATTAAAAACGAAGGTTAAAGAAATTTTTTAGTTTTCAGGGTGAGAAAGTATAGAAAAAATTTATTAAAGAAAAAATATTAATCCTTGATCTCTTTTTTTTTTATGGCTACAGAAGCTTAGTGTTAGTTTGGCGTTCCAAAAGACTATTGATTGATCAATTTCATGATTTCGTCGGAATTTTATCATCAAATTAGTATATTTGAAAATCCAGGATATCATTTTCTTTAAACCTTAAATATTAATCTTTTTCTGTTAAGACTCCCGCGCTGCTTCATTGAACAATATGGGCTTTATTTCCTTACAAAAAGGATTTTGAGGCTCATCGGAAGTTTTTTTAACAGCATCAAAACAGCCATCAGTTTTTCGGCCAAGAAGAATAATACACTACTATGTAGTTTTTTAATCTTAGGATTTAAAAAAAATGGCGTCTTCTAGGTAAAAATACTTTTTTGAAGGCAAAAAATTTCACTACTTTCGCAAGGATACTATTCTCGGCGGTTTGATTCCTTTTGGTCGAAACAAAATTGCACAAGTTGTAAAAAATTGCCCCTTTTTGTTGATTAGACAGAAAGGGTTATCTGAAAAGATATATAGAAATATATATTACAAGAATGATAAATATTTAATGGCAAACTTTTGATAGAACAGTACGCCGCGTTTACTCATTTTTGTTTAATTAAAATTACCCAAAAGTCAATGATACATCTTTATCAAGAATTTTAGTGGGTTTATGTTTAAAATTAAAGTTTTAAAAATTTTTTATTTTTTGTTAGTGTGACGACCAGAACTGGAGGCGAGATGACGATGTTTTTGAAGACAGAGGAAAATTAGCATACCGGGTCTCGAACCCTTGTCTCCTCCTCGCGAATTTGCAACCGGTTCATCTCAGTCAGCACTGACGTTGCAAAAACCACACGGGCTGCTTGTGATTTCTTTACAGCATCTCTTATCTCGCCAATAGTTGTGTGTCATCACTTCAAAGAAAGGGGACTTCCTAACGCCATATTAATAGGCAACAAACTTATATGAAAGTCGGTTTAACCTAGGCTAAACTCAAAAAAATACTTTAAAATAGAGATTTTTTATTGTCAAAAAGTGCTGAGAAAATTATTAATTCAAAGGTCCTTTTTTCTGATTATGTAAAAATCACAAATCGGTTGTGTAATTGACTCAGCGAATTCAAAAAATCATTATCAGACAGGTATCATATCATATCATATTTATTTAGTAAGCAACTATATAAGTTACAATGGAAAGTCTTTCTGATAGTTTACACTACGATCCACTATACAGGCTTTTTTCTTGCTAAACATACACCCGGGTGAAATGGTTCTATTTTCCTGTTCTGTTGTCAGAGCATATTCAAGGGCCAGTAAAGATTAAGAGGCAAGCTAAATTAAGAATAAATTCATAACAACACTTTTTTATAAATTTTGGTTTTAGAGGTGACTCTGACTTAGTAAATCAAAAACACATTTTAATATTTAAAAACCTAACTGTTTGATTACTAAAATTAAATTTATGCTAAATAACCATATGGCATATGTTTAACAACAATGTGACAAATAAAAATATAATACCTATGTATTATTAGAAATAACAAAAGCAATAATGCTCGTGTATTTGGACGAGTAAAAAATAAAGGTGCTCGTATTTGTAGCTTACTTCGATTGGAGCTCTGCCCTTTAAATGTGATTTCAAGCTTATTGAATCTTAAAATAGGTTTTTTAAAGATATTTGATTGCAATTTTATGACTAATTTATTGTTTCAATTTTTTAAATAATTTTTAATAAAAAAATTCAAAAAATCATTGTGGCATTACTCTCTTAAATGTTTAAAATTTTTGTGACGAGATAACTGAAGGCGAGATAATATGAAGATTTTTGGAGACAGAAAAATTTACCCGTACCAGGATTCGAACCCGGGTTTCCTTTTCCTTGATTCCAGGGACTGTTCATGTCAGTGCCGCGGTACCAATGCGCCATACGACTGGTTGCCTCTTTACGGCGCCTCTTATTGCCCAGTAGTTGTGAGTCATCACTTCAAGAGGGTACGTTCCAACGTCACATTAGTACAAAAATTCTACGAAGCTTTCTCCAGGAAACATCGCCAGGTAAAATATAATAAAAGCCGCCATTTTCATATGTTTTCTATTTGTTTTTATGGCTTTAAAAAAAGAAACTTCAAAAAATGCAAGATTTTTACTATTGGTTTTTAAAGTATAAAGTTTTCGTCACTACAGAAGAATGAGTCACAACACAACCGATATAAAACATACATGGTTTTTTTTTAATTTAAAGCTTCTTTTTGTTAATGTATATCAGTACCTGTGTCAAGTTTGTTTTAGCTTATATTGCTTTAGCCAGTACAGAATTTTTTAACACAGTCAATACTGTGCAATTAAAAATTTTAACAGCAATTCCTTTTTTCCCTCGAGTTGCATTTTCAATAAATTGCTATTGGTAAAATATCTTACTAATGATAAAAAAGGTCAATGCCGCACAAATAAAAAGTGTTACAGCAATACAAACATAAATAAAAATATTTTTTTCAAGGTCAAATACTAAAAATAAATCGATATAAGTATTGATAAAAATATAAAAAATATGTCACTGTTGCGTAGCTGAAACGTTTTACCGAAATTAAACCAATAACTTTACATAATTTTTCGTTAAAGGTGCAGTATGGAGTCAAACTATTTGTTTTTGATTTTCATATTTTTTGTGAAAACGTTACCCCCACCTTCAATAGCCCATAAAAATCTTTTTAACTAAATATCTGCAGTGGTTCAGGAGACGACTCTCCAAAATGGTATTTTTCGACAATTATGTACGTGACCAATTGCTAATGGGTATTACGAATTACGTTACAAATTATGCACTTAAAGAAACCGGCTACTTTCTACTCTAGTTTGATACCTTGATCATTAAGATTGGTGCTGTATTTATCGAAATGTTGCGTGTTTCCCGTAAAAAAAACCCGCGATTTTTTTGTTGTTTTTTTTGTAAGTATTTGTTTTGTTTTATTTTATTTTGTTAAAAAAATTTTTGTGGGTTATTCGGGGCAGGGATAAGATTTTCACAAAAAATTATCAAAATCGAAGACAAAAAGTTTGACTCCGCAGCGCACCTTTAATTCAAATTTTCAATAAATCCAATATAGACAAACAAACTATATACTGAAATTAAAGTTAGTAATTTGTAATTAATTTTGCTAAAATTAAATTTTTCGCCAACATATACTTTTCGTGCTTATTTCAAAATGCTTATTGATTATATAATAATATCCCACACCATTTTTATTTCTTATAGTTACAATTAAGTTTTCTTTTTTCAGTATAATTAAAATTACTATAAAATAGAGGTGTTGCTTATTTTGATTGTTGATTATCTGAGATTGAATAAGCGGTCATTTATTCGGGGTGTATTTGTGTGGGGAACTAGCACTAAAATCCAAATTCTAAAAGAAGAAAGTTTAAAATGAAACGTTTTTGGTTATAAAAAAAGAGTAAAAACAAATAAAATAACATTTAACATAAGTTTTTATGTAAAAGCTGACGGGAAAAAAATAAATTTTTACATAAAAAGCATAAAATTTCTAATTATTTTCGTAATCACAAATATTATTTCGTTTATTAAATTTTCTTACCACCTAACGTCTCGTATTTATAATAATTTGTGGAATTCAACACGTTGTTTAATTCTTTACATAAGAAAAGAAAAGAAAAAAAATGATACATCAGCTGCATAATCGTCAAAGCGGCATTCGCCCTTTTCCAGTCAAAGTCAATCCATTTATTTTTCGAAAGTTTTAGCTGCCCTTCACGCTATTAGTTTACTTATAAGGAAATAAGCTGAATAAACACAACCTGTACCTAATGTCTGAGGTATTGAGACATAGCAATCAAAACGAAGTGCAAAACCAAAAACCGTAAAATTCTTTGGGCATTTCAAAAAAACATGAAACTAACTGACGAACAAAGACACAGTTAAGACTGTGACACTTTTATCTTACTAAATTCGTTTTCACTCCAAAAATAAACCTTAAAGGCAATAAAAAGAAGTTATGTGAAAATGATGGCATTAAAAAAAGAAAATTTCATAGTCTTTGTTTTGAAATGAAAGCTTTAGAATTGGTCTTTATGCACAACAGAATTATTCACAATGTTGCTCTGATAGCAGTTCTAAGGCAATATTTTGCTTGAATAAAAATATTAATATCATTACATTGTTTGTATGTAATTTTTAACTACATAGCAGTTCTTTGACAAAGTTATCTATATTTTTTAAATCTTCAATTAATTTTTATTTAATTAGTTACCAAATCAAATAAAAAATAATTATACATAGCGTAATTGACTTCAAATCGACCACATTACTAAATTTTGATCACCATAGCTTTTATGCCATCAAAAAGTTATAAAAATTAAGTGTGTTTTGCTGAATAGATTCGCATGACGAATTATAGCCATACGCACTCATTTTATAATTTTTGAATGGCAAAAATAAAACCGCTGACCGAAATTAAGGCTGGCCGAATTTAAGTAATTACCTAAATATTTAAATTAATGATTGAAGAAATATACTTATAAGTTTAAATATTTTAAAGTGAAAATATCAATATCAAACACTGACAGCAAAAAATTTTATTCTGAAAAATCATTTTATTCGCTGAAAATAAGAATGTTCTTATAATAAATTTCTAATCTTATTAGCATAAGCAAAAAGCAGGTTTCTGAGCGGAAAAACGATATTATTATTACTTAAAAAAAGTATCAATAATTCTAAAGCTTTTAATAAGAATAGAATTTTATTTATTGCAGCCAAGAACGCTAAAGCAGTATGAATTAACATTATTATTAAAAATATTAACGATAACATTTATTATTAATGAAACACTTTTTCAATTTCCATGTGACGTTCTTTTTAAAAAAGAAAACAAATGTATTAAACGAAGTGAAGAATGGAAAGATTACAAAAATACAAAATATCAATAATTCTAATTTTTCCGAACCAAAGAATCAATTATGATCAAACCTATCCGTACTGTATCATTTTTTGAATATATTCTATGACATGGCGAATTGTTTCCAATAACGTACCTAAAGCCGCTAAAGCTGCTAGCATTTTTGTTAAAGTACAAAAAACTTAGAAACATCATTATTTCTTCGTAATAAATGGGTGGCTATAGTAAAACAATTTTAGCATTTTCTTCCTTATACATTTTCCTCTACTAAAAAGTCTTCAGCCTTCTCTATTTTTTTCTTCAGTATGTACACCATTCGAATTTATCAGAAAGGAACTCTTTAGAAAGTTTTCAAACATAAAACGTCATCTATTATACCTCAAAATAGCATGATAGTTATATTTATAAAATGTTTCAATAAAAATATTTTAAAATAAAATTGTCAGCGAAGTGTATGCAAAAGCCTCTGTTTTTTGACTGTCGCTGTATGGCGGAATTATAGGGTTAAGTGTAGATTTGTAAATATATAGGAGCTTCTTTTTTTGCAAAAAAAGAAATAAGCAAAAGGCTGGATGTGTCCCACATCTAATTGTGACAAATATAATTTTTGTGCTGTTTGTTTTGAACAAAGATTTTTTTTAACAATTTCGCTCGTCGACCTGTGAATCTATATGGGTAAACAACACAAAATTTTGTATTTTATTTATGTATTGAAAAAAACTGGCAATTTTTGACTGTTTAGTTAACATTTTCGTTTTGCACTTAATTATTTTAGTTTTAGTTAGTCAAGTAATTAGATTTAGTTAGTCATTCTTGAAATGTTGCGGGGATTTCGCAGGCTAAAACTGAACTTCAACAATTAGTTGTTAAAACCCAACTTTTATTAATAAAAATCGTAAAAAAAATAGCAGAAGGCTGAAGACTTTTTAGTAGCAGCAAAATGTATAAGGAACAAAACGCTAAAACTGTTTTACTATAGCCACCCATTTATTACGAAGAAATAATGATGCTCCAAGTTTTTTGTACTTTAACAAAAATGCTAGCAAGCTTTAGCGGCTTTAAGGTACGCTTATACTGGAAACGAATTCGCCACGTCATATAGATATATTCAAAAAATGTATACAGTACGGTAATAGTAGAGTTTCTAGTAACCTAACTATTCTTGGTTCGGAAATAATTAGAATTATTGATATTTTGTATTTTTGGAATCCCTGTTCCATTTTACTTCGTTTTAATACATTTGTTTTCTTTCTTAAAAAAAGAACGTCACATGGAAATTGAAAAAAAGTGTTAGCATTAATAATAAATGTAATCGTTAATATTTAATAATAATGTTAATTCATACTGCTTTAGCGTTCTTGGCTGCAATAAATAAAATTATATACCTGAATTAAAAGCTTTAGAAATTATTGATGCTATTTTTAAGTAATAATAACATCGTTTTTCCGCTCAGAAACCTGCTTTTTGCTTATGCTAATAAGATTAGAAATTTATTATAAGAACATTCTTATTTTCCAGCGAATAAAATGATTTTTCAGAAAAAATTTTTTGCCGTCAGTGTTTGATATTGAAAAAATTTTGACTTTAAAAATATTAAACTATATAATACATTTCTTGCAACCATTACAATCTTAAATATATTAGGGTAACTGACTTAAATTCGGCCAGCCTTAATTTCGGTCGGCGGTTGTTATTTTTGCCATCCAAAAATTATAAAATGAAGTGCGTATGGCTAAATATATCGTCATGCAATCTATTCAGCAAAACACACTTAATTTTTATAACTTTTTCGCATGGCATAAATAACAGCCGGTGACCGAAATTAAATGTGGTCGATTTGAAGTCAATTACGCTATGTATAATTATTTTTTATTTGATTTGGTAACTAATTAAATAAAAATTAATTGAAGATTAAAAAATATAACTTTGTCAAAGAACTGCTAATGTAGTTAAAAATTACATAAAAAACAATGTAAACTAGATTAATATTTTTATTCAAGCAAAATATTGCCTTAGAACTGCTATCAGAGCAACATGTGTGAATAATTCTGTTGTGCACAAAACCAACCAATTCTAAAACCTTTCCAATTTCCAAAAACAAAGACTATGTAGAAAATTTTCGTTTAATGCCATCATTTTCATAGACTTTCAACAGTTTTATTGCCTTTGAAGTGTTTATTTTGCAGTGAAAAACAATGAAGTAAGAATAAAAAATGTAATTACAGTCTCAACTGTGTCTTACGTCAGTTAATTTTCATGTTTTTTTTTGTTGAAATGCCCAAAGAATTTTACGGTTTTTGGTTTCGGTTGGAGTTTTGATCGCCAAAAGAGTATAAATACCTCAACACCAGCAGTACAGGCGCTTAATCTCAGATTTCCTTATAAGTAAACGATAGCGGAAGGGGCAGCTTAAAACTTTCGAAAAATAAATGGATTGACTTTGACTGGAAAAGGGCGAATGCCGCTTTGACGATTATGCAGCTGATGTATGATTTTTTTTCTTTTCATTTCTTATGTAAAGAATTAAACAACGTGTTGAACCACAAATTATTATAAATACGAGACGTTAGGTGGTAATAAATTTTAAACGAAATATTGGATTACGAAAATAATTAGAAATTTTATGCTTTTTATGTAAAAATTATATTTTTCCCGTCACGTTACATAAAAACTTATGTAAAATGTTATTTTATTTGTTTTTACTCTTTAATATAACCAAAAACGTTTCATTTTAAAATTTGTTCTTTTAAAATTGATTTTAGATGCTATTACCCACACAAATACACCCGAATAATTACGGCTTATTCAATCTCAATAGATCAACAATCAAAATAAGCAACACCTCTATTTATAGTAATTTTAATTATACTGAAAAAAGAAAACTTAATTGTAACTATAAGAAATAAAATGGTGTGGGATATTATTAATAATCAAAGAGCATTTTGAAATAAGCACGAAAGTATATGTTGGCGAAAAATTTAATTTTAGCAAAATTAATTACAAATTACTAACTTTAATTTCAGTAGATTTGTTTGTCTATATGGATTTATTGAAAATTTGAATTAAAGGTGCGCTGCGGAGTCAAACTTTTTGTCTTCGATTTTGATAATTTTTTGTGAAAATCTTATCCCTGCCCCGAATAACCCACAAAAATTTTTTTAACAAAATAAAATAAAACAAAACAAATACTTACAAAAAAAACAACAAAAAAATCGCGGGTTTTTTTTACGGGAAACACGCAACATTTCGATAAATACAGCACCAATCTTAATGATCAAGGTATCAAACTAGAGTAGAAAGTAGCCGGTTTCTTTAAGTGCATAATTTGTAACGTAATTCGTAATACCCATTTAGCAATTGGTCACGTACATAATTGTCGAAAAATACCATTTTTGGAGAGTCGTCTCCTAAACCACTGCAGATATTTAGTTAAAAAATTTTTGTGGGCTATTGGGGGCAGAGGTAAGGTTTTCACAAAAAATTATCAAAATCGAAGACAAAAAGTTTGACTCCATACTGCACCTTTAACGAAAAATTATGTAAAGTTATTGGTTTAATTTCGGTAAAACGTTTCAGCTACGCAACAGTGACATATTTTTTATATTTTTATCAATACTTATATCGATTTATTTTTAGTATTTGACCTTGAAAAAAATATTTTTATTTATGTTTGTATTGCTGTAACACTTTTTATTTGTGCGGCATTGACCTTTTTTATCATTAGTAAGATATTTTACCAATAGCAATTTATTGAAAATGCAACTCGAGGGAAAAAAGGAATTGCTGTTAAATTTTTAATTGCACAGTATTGACTGTGTTAAAAAATTCTGTACTGGCTAAAGCAATATAAGCTAAAACAAACTTGACACAGGTACTCGATATACATTAACAAAAAGAAGCTTTAAATTAAAAAAAAACCATGTATGTTTTATATCGGTTGTGTTGTGACTCATTCTTATGTAGTGACGAAAACTTTATACTTTAAAAACCAATAGTAAAAATCTTGCATTTTTTGAAGTTTCTTTTTTAAAGCCATAAAAACAAATAGAAAACATATGAAAATGGCGGCTTTTATTATATTTTAACTGGCGATGTTTCCCGGAGCTCCGTAGAATTTTTGTACTAATGTGACGTTGGAACGTACCCTCTTGAAGTGATGACTCACAACTACTGGCGAGTATAAGAGGCGCCGTAAAGAGGCAACCAGTCCGTATGGTGCATTGGTACCGCGCCGCACTGACATGAACAGTCCTGGAATTCAAGGAAAGGAAACCCGGGTTCGAATCCTGGTACGGGTACTTTTCTGTCTCCAAAAATCTTCATATTATCTCGCCTTCAGTTATCGGTCGTCACAAAAATTTTAAACAATTAAAGAGTAATGCCACAAATTATTTTTTGAATTTTTTTATTAAAACTTATTAAAAAATTAAAAACAATAAATTAGTCATAAAATTGCAAATCAAATATCTTTAAAAAAACCTATTTTAAGATTAAATAAGCTTGAAATCACTTATTAAAAGGGCAGAGCTTCGAATTCGAAGTAACTACAAATACGAGTAATTTTATTTTTACTCGTCCAAATACACGAGCATTATTGCTTTTGCTATTTCTAATAATACATAGGTATTATTATTTTTATTTGTCACATTGTTGTAACCATGTGGTTATTTAGCATAAATTTAATTTTAGTAATCAAACAGTTAGGTTTTTAAATATTAAAATGTGTTTTTGATTTACTAAGTCAGAATGACCTTAAAAACCAAAATTTCTAAAAAAGTGTTGTTATGAATTTATTCTTAATTTAGCTTGCTCCCTTAATCTTTACTGGCCCTTAAATATGCTCTGACAACAGAACAGGAAAATAGAACCATTTCACCCGGGTGTATGTTTAGACAGAAAAAAGAGGCCTAGTCTAAGGTGGACGTAGGTAAACTATAGAAAACTTTCAATCTAACTTATATAGTTGCTTACTAAATAAATATGATATGATATGATACCGTATGATAATGATTTTTTGAATTCGCTGAGTCAATTACACAACCGATTTGTAATTTTTACATAATCAGAAAAAAGGACCTTTGAATTAATAATTTTCTCAGCACTTTTTGACAATAAAAAATCTCTATTTTAAAGTATTTTTTTGAGTTTAGCCTAGGTTAAACCGACTTCCATATATAAGTTTGTTTGCTAATGTGACGAGGAAGTCCCTTCTTGAAGTGATGACACACAACTATTGGCGAGTATAAGAGATGCTGTAAAGTAAATCACAAGCAGCCCGTGTGGTGCAACGGTAGCGTGCTGGACTGAGATGAACCGGTCTGGAATTTAAGGAAAGGAGACAAGGGTTCGAAACCCGGTATGTTAATTTTTCTCTGTCTCCAAAAACATCGTCATCTCGCCTCCAGTTCTGGTCGTCACACTAACAAAAAATAAAAAATTTTTAAAACTTTAATTTTAAACATAAACCCACTAAAATTCTTGATAAAGATGTATCATTGACTTTTGTGTATTTTTAATTAAACAAAAATGAGTAAACGCGGCGTACCGTTGAATCAAATTTTTGCCATTAAATATTTATCATTCTTGTAATATATATTTCTATATATCTTTTCAGATAACCCTTTCTGTCTAATCAACAAAAAGGGGCAATTTTTTACAACTGCGGCAATTTGTTTCGACCAAAAGGAATCAAACCCCTTGTATAGTATCCTTGCGAAATAATGTAAATTTTTTGCCTCCAAAAAAGTATTTTGACCTAGAAGACGTCATTTTTTTTAAATCCTAAGATTAAAAACTATAACATAGTAATTAATCATTTTTCTTGCCGAAACCCTAAACTGCTTGTTTCCAACGCCGTTAAAAAACTTCCGCATTACCAAAATCCTTTTTGTAAGGAAATAAAGCCCATATTTGTGCTTAATGAAGCAGCGCGGGAGTCTTAACAGAAAAAGATTAATATTTAAGGTTTAAAGAAAATGATATCCTGGATTTTCAAATATACTAATTTACGATAAAATTCCGACTAAATCACTAAATTATTAATCAAAATAGTCTTTCGGAACGACTAAAATAAATGAACATATGAGCTTTTGGTAGATTATAAAAAAGAAAAAAAAATATTAATGTTAAAGCAATTTTTCCTAAATTTCTTGTACTTTACTGAAACTCAAAAATTTTAATTTTTGGCCGTTTTTAATTTTTTAATTTAACTAATTTCTACTGATGTTAAATAATTTTTTTTTATCAACTAAAAAGGGCAAAAAACATTTTTAAAAATATTGAAACCCAGTGTTGAGATATTCGCATCTTTTTTTTTAAAATTTGCTTAAAGTTTAAAAGACGAATCTTTGAAGTATTTTTATAATTTCTACTTTTTAAAATATCGTAGTTACTGTTGACACATTGAGTCAGAAGCATTATAAAGTACTCGTAATAAATTCTAACTCTTTATATTTTAACACACACAGATACTTTTGAACAGTATGAGTCAGAGTCAATTTAATTTTATACTGATTTTGACTCTTTATGTTAGAGTAAGGACGATATGAAGTACCACGAGCCGGGTCGGACAAAGTTTAAAGGTGAAACCTATTGATGTACAAGGCTGAAACTTTAAAGCCCGGTTGCAAAAATTCTGTCCTTTAAACATCTCTGCTGCGTAATAATTGTATAGTAACCCGGTAAAAAAAAAACCAAAAACTTAAAATAGTGAATTTGTTTTCATGATAAAACTCATAAACAAGCTTAACGTCGACTTTAGATCTTTGTTTCCCTAAGGAACCTCAGCAAAACTTTAAAATCAAGCTAAATTTTATTATGATAATTTCTTTATTTTAATTTAATAATGTGAACAGAAAATAAACTTCAAGACGGCGCTGGGGCTTTATATTGATTAATAACTTGACCATAAGTTAAAATATTATTTAAGGGGTTGCTGACACCAACAGAAAACTGTTAGTAAAATTCTTATTATATAATTAAAATTTTTAATAAGAAACAATCCAAAAATGCTCGATTTATAATGTTTTACGGTTTTTAAAATCGCTTTGAAATAAAGTGTAGCGGGTTTTTTTATAACGATAATAATTTGATGCGATAGTTTTTAACTTCTTATCATAACATAAAATAATATTTTTATTCGATCATTAGTATTTTCGGTTAATGCGATCGGATTGCTTTGTTCTCGTTAAATTATGATATCACTTAGTTCGGTGTAAAACTGGGATCCGACATTAAGCCATATTTAGCCAATGCGTATCATAGCAATCCGAAATATAGGGTAGTTTTGTCTAGTTTTAAATTGGGTCGTTTTATTCGCGGGAGATTTTTTTTGGCCGATATTACCCGGTTTTAGGCAAAAATATTTGTGTACTTTTTGTGCGAAACTTAGAATATTTTGTGTGATTTTATTTTAAATAAACTATAAATTTATTAAAATGATGTGAGCTTAAAATATAATTTGAACAATTTAAACAAATTTAAACCAATTTTTTCAATTAGATTGTCAGGTCCAAGTGCGTCTAACTGCGAAAATAGGTGTATCTAAATGAAAATAGGTGTACCAAAAACAAAAAATTGCAATGTTGCAAGATTTTTTATTAAGCCCTATTCCAAGTGGAATAAAGCAATCAGCGGAAGACAATTTTTTGACGGTGAAGCTAAAAGAGAAAAAAATGTACAGTTTTCAAACTATTTTGCACTCAACTTGAAATTCTGCAGGAAGCTGCATCCCAGATATCTACCATAGCATGTGAGGCATTGGCTGTAGTCTATGTAGCATAGTATTTAGAGAATCCACAATTTCTTTTCCTGAAATAACTTAAACAGTTAATAAAATTGGCAAGTTTAGGCTTGGGATTTTTTAATTTTTTTTTCAGGTAAAATTTTTTTCGGGCCTGCGTGTGTTAGTAATGAAGAAAAAAACTCCACTCGGTTTAGTCAGCAGCGTCGATGAACTAAAAGTGTTAATCATTATGTGCTATGTAGGCCTTTTGTTCAAGATTAATCCTGTTCACATTTTTAAAAAAATATTATGTCAATCATATTAGAACTTAGTATAATTTTTACTTAGTTAATTTCACCATTTTCTAAAAAAAATTTATTCGCTCGAGTTTTTTTAAATCAGGAAACTGTCACCATATTTAAACTGCCTCTGAGCTTAACGCATTACATCTGTTTAAATTAAAATAAAAGTTGATACTTAATCCAATCGCTTTTTTACCAAACAACATATACATGTACATTTTGTTTTAATAAGACAAGAAACCAAATAAAAACATATTTAGAAACACATGCATAACGTGCAATATACATTGTAGTACACTGTTATATTTAAAAAATTATAAATGGTAAATTTACCTTAGCATTTTAGATGTTTAATATTGTTTGCTTGCTTGGTTGAATCCAGATTTTTCTTTAGCTACATGTAATACGTTTGCAAAAACGGCTGTCTTTTATGGAAATGTTTTTATTTCGTTCTTTTTCAATAGAATAAAATCTAAGTGGCGATCATAAAACACACTCCCGAGAATACTCGCCCCTTTCTAATTTTGTTTCTTCTTTTTTTAACAGAAAGCAGTGCATTGTTTTTTTATATAAACATTTGTTGTATTTGTGTGGTTTATTGTTAACTATAGGCCATCTATATTTTTTTGTTTGTTTTTATTTCAATAAAATTGTTTCAAATATTTAGAAATTAACTTTAATCGTTCGATTTCTATATTTTTTGTATTAGCTGAGTTTGTGACGGTTTTATGATTATTTTTTTGGATTTGAAGATATTTTTTACATTTAAATATAAATAAAATTTATTGAGAAAATAGCTCTAATCGTTCGATTAATCATTTGCATAATCGTGCTTATTTAATGAATTGTTTTAAATAGGGTTTTCAGTTTAATTAAAAAATAGTTACTGCCCATTTGAGCAACTTTTCTTAAAATTTAAAAATGAGACCTTATAAAAACAAGTAAAACAATATAGCTGAAAATACAATCACCACGATAAAGTTTTTTTTTCATGGGTAATTTAGGACAACATTTGATAAATTTTAAACCTGTACATTATTTAAGGTGCGGTAAAAATCAAAAACAGTTAGGACTGTTTGAGTTCTTTAAACTTAAAAAAATCAACCAAGGAATGCCCTTTCAGTGATTTATGTGCTGTCGCGATAGCTTGAATCCAGTGTTTTTTGTAAATAAAATAAGTTATACATTTTTTCAATCTTGAACTTTTTCCTATGTTTTGATTAACATATACACATTTTATTAGTAATATTATTACTCTGGTTTGCTTATTTTCTTTTTATTTAGGCTTTTTTATCTGGTTTTACCTAATTAATAATATTTAGTAGAACATTGCTAATAGTAATAGAATAGTTTTTATCTGTGTTTTTTTAACCTTAGGTTACAAAAAAAATGTATTTACATGTGCCATTGGCCCATTTAATTGTCAACTTTATTTATTTATTTAATTTAATTTAGAGCACAACATAAAGGATTTCATTTACGTTTTTTAATAAGTTCTGTTCTTAATATTTTTTAAGGTAATATCCCTGATTTTTTTCAAAAACAATTTTTTAAGGCAATTTTTCGGCATATAAATCAATTATTCTTTTTAGTGAAAAAATGACGATTGAATTTTATCTCGCCGCTACTAGCCTTTTTTTACTTGGACTTTAGCTGTCTTAAGTCTAAAAATACCATAATAACCCAATTTTTAAAGCTGAAAATAGAATGTTTAACAATTTTTTGCGTCTTGTTACAGCCATTCTTTTTGATGACATTGTTTTTTGTATAAGCAGTTAGAAAATTTTGAATTTATGAGTAAATACATAGGTAGTGAAAAATTTTAATTGCAGTGGCCCCACCCTCACGACGTGACTTTTGAATAACGATGACATTAAATTATTCAAACAACTTGTTTATCTTTATAATGTTATGAAAATTAAAGAAAATTATATTGAAAATTATAAATCAATCTATATAAGGTTGCGTGAAAATCAATTTTTAAATTTTGAAGTTGGAAATCTTTTATTTATTTAGTAGCTTTCGTATTTTTTGTCATTGTATTCACATAGCAAAATAAAAAAATGAATGATTATCTGATTGGCAAGATATCGAACCTACTTGCATGTGTGAATAAACAAAAATATCTCTTTTTCGTTAAAAAAATCTTCTTTTATTTTTTTTTTTTATTTTACTTAAGACGGGTTAGTAGAAAGGCGTATGTGTGTCTCTAAGCATTAGGATTGACGTTAATGCTGGTTTGTTAAAAAACTCTTGGAAAACCGAACCTCCAATTTAATAAATAAATTTTGGTTAAATATCATAAAAAAATTTTCATTGCAGTGACACGTGGTGCTTATAATTGTCTATTTATTTTGCTCATAATTGTTCCTGTGCATTTCTTATTACTGGTGTTTAATTAAGCCTTACACAATCTTAGAGTGGTTTAATTTTCCAGGAAGTTCCATTGAATTTAATTAAAAAATTCGTCATGGAATCTGTTTATTGTTTTTTTTTCGTTTCATAAAAATACCAATCTTTCAAATTATAATTTCTGGTTTTTGTTGTAAATAAAATATCTATATTGGATTACGTTTTGATTTAAAGAATTCTGCAATTTACACCGGTCTATACAATCGGCGCAATATAAAATTTTCTTCTAGGAATATTTCTCCCGGCTATATAGAACAAGCTTTTCGGGCTGTTTGCCGGCTGAGCAAACAATTTCTCAAATGCCATTAAATCTGGTTAAATATTTGCGGTTTCATGCCGAATCAAGGGTTGAACTAGACCAGTCTCATACCCACCGACGATCATTTCGCCACCGAATGGTCGAAAGTTTCGAATACTATGCTTGCCGTTCGCTCCTGACGGTTATTATTCGTGCGCGAAAGGGTTTACAAGTCTTCGGTTAAATTGCGGTAGCGATAAATATATAGTATGCAAATTTTAATTTCGACTTTTGACGTCGAATATTATACCGTAGCACTTTATTTTAGATTAGAATTGTTCATCGGAAATCCGTATTTGAGTTTTGTTTTTCGGGGTTAAGAAACAACTCCCGGAGCCCCAGTATGTTTTTGTATTGATTTCGTCAATAAAAGAGTAGTAGCACAGATAATGTTGTCTAGTTTCTTAAAACTGTTTTATTAAGTATAATTAAAATACAACAATTAGTCCTAACAAAATTTAAGTTATGTAAATATGCTTGAAATTGCTCGAACAAACCTCTAAAGCTTGTGAACTTCTGCGCTCGTTTTAAATGACCGAAAGTCCGAAGTATGATATTGGGCGGTAGGAAAGAACATCACTACTTTATATAGGTGTGTTTGTGATATGTAATTTTTTTGATGAAAAATCTAGTGCTTTGGCTTCGAAATGTCGCTTTTATAAATGCTTGTAAATGGATGTCGCTGTCCTATTATAATCCTTCTGTCTAGACAAATACATGTACTCATTTGCGCTTTTTGACTGATCAGCATTATAAAAAGTTATATCTATTCGACTAATTATTTTTTATGAATTTCGATTATTTTTGAATTTTTTTGGAATCGATCAAAGCTTATAAAACGAGTTTAGCAATTAATCTTATCTTAACAAATTTGGCTTATAAAGATTAGAAAAAAATGGAATTAGTATCGGTTGTTTTAAAAATTAATTACAAATTAGCGTTATTAGTTAGATTTTTTATATATAAATATATTGATGCAAAATAACTTATTTTAATAGATTTATAAAAAAATTGAGAAAGTCTAATTCAAAAAAACAAAGTTACCAGTGGCGTAAGTTAGTGCTAAAATGGCATTAACCAATACTTAACTTAAACAACAAACAAGAAATAATACAAGTATATTGTTTAAATTTAGCTGCTGTCCATTAATGTAATTTTTTTCTCAGAAAAATCATAAAATGAATTAATCAATAAATTAGTAAGTAATGCAGATTTTTGCAACCCAAATATACTTTTGTTCATTTACTAGCTAACAGCCGCTGTTTTAACAAAAAAACGTGGTTTTCTAGAAAAAAGATTTTACTAAGCGCTGATTTTTGTACAGAACGATATGCACTAAAAAATTCATGGCGCATTCATTACAAAACAAGGGTTTTAATTGGCACAAAGTTATAAATCTACAAACTTTTAGGACTTTAATCTGTACTTTGTTAATTATCCTTTAAATGAAGTTTTTTTATTGGCGTTATTATCAGCAGTATTTGTTTTATTTAATTTTTATCGGATGCCTGAATTTATGATTGAAATTTTTTGCTTCTGTGCTTTAAATTTGTTGTAGTTGAAACGGAATTACATCTCACTAACCCAATGGTCGATTAGTACGATATTTACATCAGTATATTATTTGGATTGTAGCTAATACCAATATATTTATAGTATAAATCAAATTACTATTGACGAGATATGTTTATTCCCTCTATATACATTTTTCCAAATCACATGATTTTGTAAAAAGAAACTGTGGAAATGCTTCCGTTAAAACATTTTATATTTTGTTTTTAAGTTTGATCAGAAAAATACGCCATATGCTAGCAGTTGAGATATGTTTAAACATTCCCCGTAAAAATGTGCAGATTTTGTGTCATAAAAACGTCCTTTTTTAAATAAATTTTACACATTTAAAAAAAGCGATACTCAGCTCAAACCGAATGAAAAAACAAGCACTCTTTTTAAAATAAATGATATTCAAACAAAATGCCCTTTAAATGGTTCCTTCTTTTTGTCTATTTGGGCTTAGTACTTTATTTTTCTTATTAGGTATTTTTATTAAAGGTATTTTTATTAAAATGATAAAAACAATTGATCGTATCATATCAAAAATTGTAATTTGAAAACTAATCAATGGTGGGTTGCGTGATATAAAAACATTATTTGTTTAGGTTCTTGCGCGATATGAGATATATTTAAGTAAATGTTACCCTTGTTTTTACCTGTTATATCAAATGATCTTAGGTTTAATGAAATTCGAAGAGATTATCATATAACAAAATTCAATTGTATATAGCTAACAATGTTATTTATAGATATATTTCATTTATAAATCTTAATTTAATTCTATAATTCAAACGCTAAAAAAGCGAATTTAATAAAAAAATTTAAATTTTTTCAAAAAGACAATGCTTAATAATAAAAAAAAGTTAGAAATAAATAAATAAAACATAAAGTGTACTTAATATATAAACTTAACCATTAAGCTTTAATGTAGTTTTTGCACTTTTAACTTTTCAACTCTTGTCAATGCCTGCATTTTTAATTCGATTTCGATACATACGTAAAGTATAAATGTGTAAATTGTGTAAATGTTTCTAATAAAACTATACAGTTGTATATTTTTTTTTTGGTTTTGCGATTAGTGTGGTAAATCAAAAAAGTATTGTTTTTTGTAACAATGAAAGGATGATTGTAATAATATTGAGTAACCTCTTAAAAAGACTTGCTAATTTTTAGAATATTTAAAAATTTCCTAAATAATTAAAAAAAGTGTTATGTTGCGAATTTTTTTTTGATATTTCCAATTATTAACATTGTTTGAAAACTGGTAAAAAATATAATAAAAATATGTAACGTAATAAATATATAACGGACCAAATATCACCAATGCAATTAACACTGAGCAGCGGTGACACCTTTTGTGCGTTTGTGAAAATCTGTCTTCCGCCTATAAGAAGAAAAATTACCTTTTTCTGATTAATAGTGCTCTCAGACACGATATCTAAATAACGGTTAGCGCCTAAATGTGATACAGAAAGAGAAACGATGAGTTTAATATGGTCGTAAACTGTGGCGCAGTGACAAAACGCTTGTCTATGGCGTACGGAAACTTTAAAGTACGAGTCCCGGCGGAGACCATCTGTGATATCATATTCATGATTTTATTGACGCATCGTAGTTAAACCGCACAGCATGTAAGTATATCCGGCACCCAGCACGATATTTACTCAATTAAACGGTGATTTGCGGTTTTGTAGTAATTACCGCGCTGGATGCCGGCTATAATCACATGTTGAATTAAAAAGATGAGCGGTTTAACTACGATGGGTTTATTGGGCGGTTTTTGCGTTTGGTTGCCCTATTGCACCTTAATTTTTGACCTTGAATATTCAGCTTTAATTAAAATCGATAATAAATTTAATAAACAAATATTGAGTCGTACTGTTGCATTCTGTTTCTGCGTTTGAAATGTTATTACATACAAGCTTACACCAAAAATATATAATATTTTATACTATATTAAGGAATAATATGCAGCTCTCTGCCCAAACTGAAACGATTCGGTGACGTCTTCAATTAAAAAAAAACGGTGAAAACTAAACGTTCTTACGAAAAAACCTGCTTATGTATCGAAAATTTGAGAAAAAGCTCTTTTTATTTAAAAGAAGCCAGATTATTTGTCTAAACGATTATGTGTAAAAATACTAAAAACCGTCATAATGACAGGTTGACTTAGCTTCTAGAATTATATTAAGATTAAATGAAACATTAGCTGGGTGGACATTCAAATTCCTACCCTATAGTTTGCTTTATTTAGCTTGCGCTTGTGTTTCGGTTCTATCCCCCATAACTGCCATTTGATATGCAGACCTGTGCACGGTCTGGGAAATGCCTCCTCCGCTTTATTGGGGGATTTGCCCCCCCCTGTTTTAGTGCCCCCCGTCCAAAAAATGAAAAAGTACCCGAAAAATTATGGCGCCATTTTTGACCTATTATGACGCCATCTTTGCCATCTCTGCTATATTTTGGGCAGTGCCGATTTAAACGTCACTTGGCTTAATAATGACAGTTGTTTTGCCATTTTAATGGCACTGCTTAAAGGTCTGGTGCGAGGTCAAACTTTTTGTCTTCGATTTTGAAAATTTTTTGTAAAAACATTACCCATGCTCCCAATAGCGCACAAAAATTTTTTCAACAAAATATCTCCCGTAGTTCAGGAGTTATGACCCTAAAAATGGCGTTTTTCGACAATTCTGTACGTGACAGATTGCTCAATGGGTATAACGATTTACGTTACAAATTATGTATTCAAAGAAAGCGGCTACTTTCTACTTTAATTTGATACCTTGATCGTTAAAATTGGTGCAATATTTGTCGGAATATTGCTTTTCCCGTACAGAAAACCCGCAACTTTTTCGTTAAAAATACCAAACGACGGCAGTGATTTTGTAAAGTTTGCCCAACCTTTCTTTCCTTGACTTCGTGTTTTTAGTGAAAAAATCAAGGGTTTTTTGTACAAGAAACGAAATATTTGTTTAAACGAAACGAACTGCACCAATCTTAACGATCAAGGTTTCAAATTAAAGTAGAAAGTAGCCGCTTTCTTTGAGTACATAATTTGTAACTTAAATTGCTATACTCCTTGAGCAATTTTTCACGTAGAGAATTGTCAAAAAACGCCATTGTTGTGGGGTTACATGTATAACTCCTGAACCACTGGAGATAGTTTGTT
Organism: Microlaimidae sp. YZB2_3; assembly: GCA_030248175.1. NCBI lineage: Eukaryota > Metazoa > Nematoda > Chromadorea > Desmodorida > Microlaimidae > Microlaimidae sp. YZB2_3. Next base: position 459 of record JASAMX010011695.1, on the reverse strand, counting down.
GAAAAAATTTTTGTGAGCTATTAGAGGCAGGTGTAAGGTTTTCTCAAAAAACTATTAAAACCTAAGACAAAAAGTTTGATTCCGCATCACATCTTTAAAAAAATGGCACAAAATCGTTTCTACAAGAATAAAAATTTCAAAATTAAGCATGGAATCGCATATTTAGTAGTAGGGATTTGCATATATTGTTTATTTTTTCTCAAACTCACAAAATGAAAATATTTTCACAAATAAAATATTATACAATATTGTTTATTTAAAATTTTGCGGTCTTTGCGGAACAAAAAAAAAATTTTTAGTAGTGATGGGCGGAACTGCGGAACCCCCGGAACCGGAATTAAGATTTTTTAAAAATCCGGCACAGGAACCGGAACCGGAATTCCAAATTCGCCCGGAACATTCGGAAACCATACCCGGAACTGCCTATTAAACAGCGAAACCCCCGGAACACCTACACCA
>JASAMX010011693.1:0-14387 GCA_030248175.1 Microlaimidae sp. YZB2_3 | reverse complement strand
TAACAAACAGCATACTGAAGAAGCTGTTGCAGCTGTCAATATTGGTTATGCATATAATAATTAGCTTTTACATTGCTTACATGTTTAAAGCATAAAATAGTGTATACCTTTTGTGTCTTTTGGTGTAAATTTCTAAACTCATTTTCAAAAAAACAACCTGAAAAGTAATGTTAGAGGTAAGCGCATTTAATTTCGGCACTTTTTCGTTTTTCCAATGTAACTTTTCACTGTATGTCCCGATTTTCATGTTTGATAGCTCATTTTGAAGCTTTCACGATACTGCGTTACGTCATAAAAGTTTCACTGTTCGAAGGTTGTTTTTTCTCTTAATTAAACTAGTTTTTAAAAAATGAAATCGGAAATTAAATGTATGCATTTAATTTCGGATTGCACAATAATCGATTGTTCTAGTCAAAAAATCGTCATTTTCAAAAGTTTAAAAGCCTATCATTATTTCCAGAGATTTTTCTTTAACTGAGCTTCTACTGTTGTTCAACGAGGAACTGGCAAAAAGTTACAGCTAAAATGCAATATGGTATCAAAATGAGCAAAATTGGGAAAAAGTGCATTGAATTTCGGCACTCTTTCCAAAAGGACCAGCAATATGTAAATGAACCAAGTACAGTCACATACAACATGTATTGCTCTCAACACTGACTAAAATTCTCTCCTCTCTTTCTTGGAGGCGGACCGATTGACTTGATCTACCGATCAATTTAATCGTTCCCTCAACCCTTGTTCCCTATTTTTACCCATTTAGGAAACTAGGCTCAAAGACTCCCGACTATAAAAAGTTAAGGAAAACTAATCTTAACTCCCTAAATGATAATTTTGCATATCCCTCTTTTGCTAAACCTCTTTACTAAACGCAGGCAAACTCGCCTCAGCGTTCGAATGTAAACAAAACAATTCCCGCCGAAGCGCGTGCCAAGAACAATCGATTATTCTTTCTGCGCGCATCTCCTTTTACAACGCAACATGCAAAAGTGCGTGACTCACATCAACGCTAGGAGACACTACGGGGAGATTTTCCTAACCTACACCTATAACCCTATAACCGCCTATCCTAAACACATTACAGTAAATATTAAAAATTACATTATTAAAAGTTACTTTACTAAAAATAAAATTACTAAATAATTATTAAAATATATAACTTTAAAATATTAAATTACATAAGAAATTACACTAAAATAAACGGTAATAAGGTAAACAGTATATGATAAAATATTAATAATTACAATTAAAAAGAAACACGTATGGTAAAATATTATTATTATTACAATTAAAAAATTTACTGGTTAAAAGCTTAATACAATATACAAATTTTACTAGCTGTGGGGTTTTGACCTAAATTCTTAAACCTAATTTTACAAAATATATTTCCTAACTTAATTTACTTAACTTAAACTTAAATAAAGAACTAACTCCTCACAAAAGCAAAACAAACAATCATATTGGTTGATTTATGTACCTCTCCCCTCCTAAATTTTCCTGCGCTTATAGCATTGGCTCGGATTTTCCTCCCTAGACCACCCCCCCAACTGAAATTCTGGGCTCGCCACTGCATACAGTATTACGTACCCATTTAGGTATGCCCTGGCCCTGGCTGATATGGTGGTGCATTTAATTTCGACTCTTTTTTGTTTTTCCGATGTAACTTTTTACTGTATGGCCCGATTCTCATGTTTAATAGCTCACTTTGAAGCTTTCACGATACTGCATTGTGTCACAAAAGTTTTACTGCACGAAAATAGTTTTTTTACTTAATTAAATCAGTTCTTTTAAAAAATGGAAAATTGCCGAAATTAAATGTGTGCATTTAATTTCGGCACTTTACAAACAATCGATTAATTCTCAGTCAAAAAACCATCATTTTCAAAAATTTAAAAGCCTATCGTTATCTCCAGACAGTTTTCTTTAATTTAAGCTTCTAATTGTATTTCAACGTGTAACTGGCGAAAAGTTACAGCTAAAATTCCAAATGGTATCAAAATGAGCAAAATTTGGGAAAAAAGTGTATTTAATTTCGGCACTTTTTAAAAGGACCTCCTTGATCAAGTTTAAGTGCAGTGCTATGACCCCTACACATTTCAACGTTGTCTTTTAACTATTTACAACTACAACTTAACACCCGACCACTTAATTCAACCCGTTTACCTACAGCAATATGTGTGCCGAAATTACACTATTTTATTTTATAACAATTGCTCACCACAGACGCAACGTAGAATCACGGGGACTCAAAATTCGGAAAATAGACTAAATTTTACCAGTACAGTTTAATTTTTAAACCAATTTATTGCGAAATCATGAAATGCCCATGTTCTAAAAACGAGTAACAATTTTATTTTTATAAATCAAACAATTTCACATGAAAATATCATAACATAACAAATAAAAAGCTCGCGACAGTTATTTACATATAATTAGCTCTCATTTGAGCTATCAAACGTCGTATTCCGTCCAGGATTACTAAAGATATAGTCCAAATTCAAAAATATCCAATTTGGAAAAGTGCCGAAATTAAATGCATTACCCTAATTAAATCAGTTTTTAAAAAAAAAATGGAAAATTGCCGACATTAAATGTATGCATTTAATTTCGGCACTTTACAAACAATCGATTGTTTTTCAGTCAAAAAATCGTAATTTTCAAAAATTTAAAAGCCTATCATTATCACCAGACAGTTTTCTTTAATTTAAGTTTCTACTTGTTGTTCAACGTGTAACTGGCAAAAAGCTACAGCTAAAATGCCAAATGGTATCAAAATGAGCAAAATTTGGGGAAAAAGTGCATGTAATTTCAGCACTTTTTAAAAGAACCCCCTTAATCGAGTTTAAGTGCAGTGCTATGACCCCTACAAACTTCAACGTTGTCTTTTAACTATTTACAACTACAATTTAACACCCGACCACTTAATTCAACCCGTTTTTACCTACAGCAATATGTGTGCCGAAATTACACTATTTTATTTTATAACGATTGCTCACCATAGACGCAACGTAGAACCACGGGGACTAAAAATTCGGAAAATAGACTAAATTTTACCTGGACAGTTTTTTTTAAACTAATTTATTGCGTAATCATGAAATGCCCATTTTCTAAAAACGAGTAACAATTTTATTTTTTGTAAATTACACAATTTCACATAAAAATATCATAGCATAACAAATAAAAAGCTCACGACAGTCATCTACATATAATTAGCTCTCAGTTGAGCTATCAAACGTCGTATCGTATTCCCTCCAGGATTACCAAAGATATAGTCCAAAATCAAAAATGCCCAATTTGGAAAAGTGCCGAAATTAAATGCACTACCCTAGGCGGTTTTAGTACATAAAATTCAACATTAGACTTAAAAACACTTAAATAATTGAGTTTAAAAAATTTTGTTAAAAAAATTGAACCCTCTGACCCCTCCCCTAAATTTGAAATCTCGCACCCAGAGTCGACCCCTCCTAAAAAGCCAGGGGGGTTCGTACCCCCCTGCCCCCCTAAAAAATTTTGGCCTTCCATCCGAGGGTGGACCCCTCCCTAGCGGACCCGACCAAAACATCTATTGTAGTAATGGGAAAAAAGGCAATCACGGAAACGGGTTAAACGGCTATTGAAGTTGACCATTGTGGTGTTTAAACTTTGCCGCTATTAAATCTTTCTATCACGTAGGTCATACGATACGACCTAGGTGGTAATAGTTTAAGCGTGTTAATTAATATGGTTAAAGCTGGCTCGATGGCAATTATGCAAATTTTAACCACGCATACAGTCAGTGGCGTGCCCAGTGGGGGAAGGGGTAGGGGCGACCCGAAATCCTGCGAGGCCGGATTTTTTTGTAAGGGGGCCTTTACGTTGTTTGAATTTTGGAAGAGAAAAAAATTTTTTTATTATTAATGCAGAAACATTGCTGATGCGTTCCAAACGCATATTGATATTCAAAAAACAAAACTTTTCCCACTTTGCGGGCAGTTTAAATTGATAATTTGTCTTAGCTTTATAGTTTCAAAATTGATTACGCCGTTCATTAGTTAAAGCATACATGTTAAATAAAACTACCATAAATACTCTTAACCTTTTATTAACGTTTTAAACACATATTTTAAATTTAAAGGCATAAAAAATCTTAATGAATTTTGTAATGGATGTAAGCTGCAATTCAAATTTCTAGTGTATTTTAGTAGTTGAAATTAAAAATTTTCTCCCCCCTGGGGCATTCTGCGCTGGGGGGCACACGCCCCCAGACCCCCTTCAAGGTTAATATTTCCCCCCTAGACCACCCCGCCCAACTGAAATTCTGGGCTCGCCACTGCATACAGTATTACGTACCCATTTAGGTATGCCCTGGCCCTGGGTGATATGGTAGTGCATTTAATTTCGGCACTTTTTTGTTTTTCCGATGTAACTTTTCACTGTATGGCCCGATTCTCATGTTTAATAGCTCACTTTGAAGCTTTCACGATACTGCATTGTGTCACAAAAGTTTCACTGCACGAAAGTAGTTTTTTTACTTAATTAAATCAGTTTTTTAAAAAAATGGAAAATAAACAATCGATTGTTTCTCAGTCAAAAAACCATCATTTTCAAAAATTTAAAAGCATATCATTATCTCCATACAGTTTTCTTTAATTTAGGCTTCTACTTGTGGTTTAACATGTAACTGGCAAAAAGTTACAGCTAAAATGCCAAATGGTATCAACATGAGCACAATTTGGGAAAAAAGTGCATTTAATTTCGGCACTTTTTAAAAGGACCCCCTTAATCGAGTTTAAGTGCAGTGCTATGACCCCTACACATTTCAACGTTGTCTTTTAACTATTTAAAACTACAATTTAACACCCGACCACTTAATTCAACGCGTTTTTAACTACAGCAATAACTGTGCCGAAATTACATTATTTTATTTTATAACGATTGCTCACCACAGACGCAACGTAAAACAACGGGGCTAAAAATTCGGAAAATAGACTAAATTTTACCAGTACAGTTTAATTTTTAAACCAATTTATTGCGAAATCATGAAATGCCCATGTTCTAAAAACGAGTAACAATTTTATTTTTTATAAATCACACAATTTCACATAAAAATATCATAGCATAACAAATAAAAAGCTCACGACAGTCATCTATATATAATTAGCTCTCATTTGAGCTATCAAACGTCGTATTCCGTCCAGGATTACCAAAGATATAGTCCAAAATCAAAAATGCCCAATTGGGAAAAGTGCCGAAATTAAATGCACTACCTTACGTAAAGTTAATCACGGTGAATTTTACACGCCACAACGGTCAGAGGCGTAGGTGGGCAGGGGGGTTATACCCCCCAAAATTTGGGATATTGCTGACACCCCCCCCCCCCTAAATTTGGGGTACCCGGGGACACCCCCCCAAATTCGCCTCCCGGAGAAAAATTTTTAAGTGTTATAAAACGACTAAAAAAAATTTTCCGCGCTTCGCGCGGAGAGTTAATTGTTAATTCACAATTTATCTTAGTTTTTCGATTACAAATCGATTATCCCGTTTAGTAGTTAAGGTATACAGTTTAATAAAACTACTATAAACACTATTATCCTTTAATTAATGTTTTAAACACATGTTTTAAATGTGTAGGTGTAAGAAACCTTAAATTTTGTAATAAGTATCATCTGGAATTAAAATTTCAAGTGTATTTTAACGCCTTAAATTAAAAATTTTCTCCCCCGGGGGGCATTCTGCCCCCGGACCCCCCTGACAAGGGGCTCCGCCCCTTGACCCCGCTGGGGAGCTCTCGCCCCCCAGGCCCCCCCATATCTGGGGGGCTGCCGCCCCCCAGACCCCTATGGGTCTGGCTCCCTAGAGGCTGCCCACCTATGGTCAGAGGAATACACCACCACCCTTAGACAAATGTTTTACCGTGATAACCGGGGACAAGGCGATCATGGTAACGGGTTAAAACGTACAGTATTGACAAAAGTATTGCGAAGCGGTGTAATGAGCCCTGCTGCCGGTGGAAGTCCCAGTGCCGCTACTCCAAAGGCAGCAATGATAGGACAAAGCGCATCCCTCGTTCATCCAAGTGCTATCGAGGACCACGGGCCATTCTCTCCCTGAGTTTAGAGTGCCGGCCACCCAGTTATAACCAGCCTGCCCTCCTCTTTTTCTTGCGCCAATCCAGCCCTGGAAACAAAGAATATAATTTCAATTCATAAACTTTGAAGTACATACCTGCTGCACGTTTTGACCTGTTTAATCCTATGATTAGGCTTTGGCCGCGAGGCAACTGACCGGAATAAAGCTATGATCAGCTGAGATGGAGACAATAGAAAAATTGTTTACATGTTTTAAGGAGTTTTGAAAGGCACGTAAATTTTTTTCGTTAAAAGCACCAAACGACGGCAGTGATTTTATAAAGCTTTCCCAACCTTTTTTCCTTCACTTCGTGTTTTTAGCCTAGCGAAAAAATCGAGGGTTTTTTTGTACGAGGGTTTTTTTTATACTGCACCAATTTTACCGATCAAGGTATCAAATTAAAATAGAAAGTAGCCGCTTTCTTTGAGTGCATAATTTGTAACTTATACGTTATAGCAAGAATACATAATATATATAAAGAAGATAGTACCACTCAATACTAACTTTTGCTACTATGCTGGTTCCAACATGACGCAAAACTTGCACACCGTGTGCAAGTTCCTGCACACCGTGAGCAGGTTTCTGCACATCGTGTGCAGGTTTCTGCACACCGTTGTGCAAGTTCCTGCACACCGGTGTGCATGTTTCTGCACACCAGTGTGGAAGTTTCTGCCCACCAGTGTAAAAGTTTCTGCACACCGGTGTGCAAGTTCCTGCAAACCAGTTTAAAATTGATTTTAATTTAAAAAAGGTTGAAAAACTAATAAAATTAATTATAAAAATCGTCAATCACTCAATAAACTAATGAATCCTTACGAAAATTACATATAAAAGGTAAAAAAACTACTGAAAAAATAGTTTTACAAAAAAAGGGATAAAAAACTTTAAAAACCTTGCTTGAAATTGATCGAAATGCTGCAGATTTTACGATTAAGCTAATTAAATTTTGGGACCAGATTATGCGCAGGAATCCTTTTGTTAACCTTTTTTATCCTTTTAAAAAATTAATACATTTATTTTACACAGATTACAAAAAACACTATGAATTATTATTTTCTAACCGATTAATGTAACAGATCTTTAAAGTCTTTTATAAAATAATTTAAATGAAATTATATGTACATTGTTAGGGCACTTTGTTTAAGACGTCAGACTAAAAATTTTACAAAGTTCGAATCCAGTTAAACTAAAAATTTAGTCAGCAAACTGATTTATTTAAATCTTAGTTATTTTAATTTTCCGAATTCATGTATTTGTTTTATAGTATAATGCATGACCGTAGTCAGGATTATAAGAACGCGATCCAAACTAAAATAAAAAAATTTGGAGAATTGATGATAATTAGACTCTAAAACTAAAATTAGAAATTTAATTAAATTAGGTTAATAAGGATTTTAGCCCTTTAATTTGCAATTAAATTATAAAATAAGGTGATTTGTGATCAAAGACTAATCGGCAATCAAACAAAAAAGCTTTTACATCCTCGAAATTTGTACTCTTGGGGACCCAAGGGGGGGTTACGACGCGTTAGATTGGCTACGCTCATGAAATGTGATAATAATAATAAAGTGTCTATTTAAACAATAAAATTTTATTCATATTGCAAAGTAGCAACAAAAAAATACAAAGAAGCAAATGCAATGGGTATACAATTTGAAAGTTTTAAATAGTTTAACAATATACTGTGGTAGTGCTCAAAAAATATAAACTTTAATTAGAGAATGAAAAAAAGTTATTAAATTATTTCGCTTCAGCACTAAAGGAGTACATGGAATCGCTTAAAGGTGCGGACCGAGTCAAACTTTTTGTCTTCGATTTTTATTCCCCTGCCCCCAATAGCGCACAAATTTTTTCATCAAAATATCTTCAGTGGTTCAGGAGATATGACCCTCCAAAGCGACTATTCTGTACTTGAAATATTACTCAATGGGTATTAAATTTTAAATTACAAAATATGCATTCAAAGAAAGCGGCTATTTTCTACTTTATTTTGATACCTTGATTGTTAAAATTGGTGCAGTATTTGTCAAGATATTGCGTTTCCCGTACAAAAAAACCCGCGAGTTTTTCGCTAAAAACACCAAACGACGGTAGTGGTTTAATAAAGTATGCCCAACATTTTTGCCTACGCTTTTGTATTTTTAGCAAAAAAATCGCAGGTTTTTTGTACAAGAAACATAATATCTTGACAAATACGGCACTAATCTTAACAATCAAGATAGCAAATTAAAGTAAAAAGTAGCCGCTTCCTTTAAATGCATTTTTTGTAATTTAAATTTTAATACCCATTCACAAATCTTTCAAGTACAGAGGCAAAAACGCCATTTATGGGGAGTCATATCTTTTGAACCACTGGGGATATTTCGATAAAAAAATATTTGTGGGCTATTGAAAGCAGGGGTGAGGTTTTCAAAAAAATAATCAAACTCAAAGACAAAAAGTTTGACTCTGTACAGCACCTTTAACGCTTCTCCTGACGTGGCAAAAGCCAAAATTTAGCTTCGTTAGTTGATGAGAGTAAATTATGAAGGATTGTTTTATGCAGCAAATTACATGTGTAATTTCTTTTTTTTTTTTTTTTTTTTTTTTTTTTTTTTTTTTTTTTTTTTTTGTTGTTTTTTTTTTTTTAAAAATGTTTTTTTTTTAATCTGGAATTGACGTCTGTGGGTATTTGCTGGTGAATGTGGGCTCCATTGCACCGTGCAGAGCTATATATTAGAAACTCTCCTAGTAATATTTCTCTTCTTCCAATTAATTTAATATCTAGTCATTGTGTTCATTTTGCGCAAATTGGGTAAACAAAAAGCCCATTCGTGAGGGTATATGTGATAATGTCCTACTCTTCAATATCATGCACCAGAGCTCCGGCCTTTTAAAGCGGAGAAAGCTCCAGAGCTCCGAAAATCTCCCCCTTCAATGAGGGATTTAAAAAAAATTTAAGCCTGAAATACATTTGAAGAGTTACTCTATTAATATTTTTAGGACTATTGTTATCGTTTTAAATAAGTTTCGAAAACAATTTCGTTTACAAATAATATGACAAAATAACCGATGTATCACCCAAAAGGCGAGTTATTTGAAGTCGAGATTTAGAATATGAGATGTTGAAAGACGTAGTGTAAACACAAAACTTCCAAACAACAATGTTGTTGTGGACAAGTTTTGGTTACGCAGATTAATGGGTTTTTTTAAACAATTTTGTGGTTTGTTAAATATTTATTAAGCCAAAAATGAAATAAATGTTTCGCGTCAAAATATGATCTTTTATGTGAAAATTTCCACAAAATAACGGCGAAAATTCCCCATAACAGAAAACAGTTCAAATTAAATATATATGTTTTTTGATTGGGCCTATTCTTTTAGCCACATTTCTTAAAACTGATGTTCAGGAACTTGCACACCGGTGTGCAGGAACTTGCACACGGTGTGCACGTTTTGCGTCATGTTGGAACCAGCATAGTATCAAAAGTTAGTATTGAGTGGTACATTCTTCTCTATATTTATATATTACGTATGCTTGATTATACCAAGAATATATAACACAAGAGAATGTCCGACTATACACTAAATTTTTGATCAAAATTTTGCGAGAAAAGTCGCACTTTCGAATTTGTGTGCGACTTTTCTCGCAATAATCCGCCATTTTGTGCAAGTTTTCCCGCGCTGCGATTTTTTACACAGTGTTAGTTTTCTCGCAGTGGGGACTGCGACTTCTTTCGCACTCTATGCTGTTTTATTCGCACTGCGATTATTTTCGCACTGCGAGTCGGGCTGCACAACAACAAAAAAATAAAAACAAAGCGGAGCGAAAATGTTGTGTTTAAATGAGTAAAAGTTGTGTTTTTTTTACTTTAAGATGTTAAAACTTTTTAGTTTTAATAAAATAAAGTAACTTTCCAACGTTTTAAAATTAAATAAAACAAGTTTCGAAGTGTTTTAGTCTATGAAAATGACTACCAGCGTCTGTGTTTTTTTGTTGCGCGGCCAGGCTCGTAGTGCGAAAATAATCGCAGAAGGGTGGTGGGGTGGTCCCCAGTGCGAGAAAACTAAAGGTTTCTTTGACAAAACGTCCTTTGGACAAAGTCCAAAGGACAAACCAAAACGTCCTTGGACTTTGTCCTTTGGACGAAGTATGAACGCTATTAGAATTTGTCCTTTGGAGCAAAGTCGAAAAAGTCCAAAAGGAAAAGTCCTTTGGACTTCTCCTTGGACAAAATCCAAAGGGAAAATTCCAAAGGACAAAAGAAGTATGAATACGTTGTCCTTTGGACTTTTCCCTTTGGACTTTTCCTTTTGGACTTTTCCCTTTGGACTTTTCCCTTTGGACTTTGTCCTTTGGACAAAGTCCAAAGGACTTTTGTCCTTTGGACTTTGTCCAAAGGACGTTTTGTCATAAGTATGAATAGACCTTAACACTGTGTTAAAAATCGCAGCGTGGGAAAACTAGCAGAAAATGGCGGATTTTTGCGAGAAAAGTCGCACACGAATTCAAAAGTGCGACTTTTCTCGCAAAATTTCGGTCAAAAATTTAGTGTACAGTCGGACGTTCTCTTGTTTTATATATTCTTGATTATACCCATTGAGCAATCTTTCACGTACAGAATTGTCGAAAAACACCATTTTTGGGGGTCATAACTCCTGAATCACTGGAGATTTTTTTTCAATTTGTGGGCTTTTGAAGGCAGGAGTAAGGTTTTCACAAAAACTTATCAAAATCGAAGACAAAAACTTGGACTCCTCACCGTACCTTTAATGGAAAAAACTTCGATTTTATGTGATCTATTTATACGTTTTTTTATTTTTTAAAAGTTTTTTTGAAAATTTTAAAAAAACAGAAGAAATCAGCTATAAGTTTTTGAATCACAGAAACCTCTTTTTTTATTCAGTGAACATTAGCAAAACTCAACTTTGTTTCTTTTATTATTATAATAGTTTGAAATTTATCTCGTATATCAATAGACAAAAGTAACAAGAATCATTTATTCCCCCATCTAAATATCACACTTCGGAGCTCCTCCCTAGCTATTAAAAATGGGTAAAAAATCCAGAATGCCGAAAAATAAAACCTTATTAATCACGATTTTTGAACTATTGTCAACATTTTCTTCTTTTTTTCAAAAAACTAAAGCTTTGCTCAAACTTCGTCCAAAATGTCCAAAGGACAATTTCGACAAAATTGTCTTTTGGACAATCCAAAAGTGTCCTTTCGACAGTCCAAAGACCAATCTCAAGAGTCCAAAACGTAACTTAAAATATTTCTTACGTTTTGGACACGTTGAACTTTCATTTGGACTGTCCAAAGGACACTTTTGGATTGTCTAAAGGACAATTTTACTTTGTCATAAGTGTCCTTTAGACACTGAACGAAGTATGAACCAGGCAAGAACTCCAGGAAACATTAATATACAAAAACAATTTCCTTTTAAAAAATCGCTTACTTTGCAATTTCCGAGTCCTAAAAAATGGCCTGCAACGTCCAAAAACTCCGCTTTTGTCTTAAAAACTGCCAGATGGCCTCCTGCTGCATTTGGCATATCCTACAAATTACTAAATATAGTTTTTTTTTTTTTTGTGGGGTTTTTTGTTGTTTTTTGGTTTTTTTTTTTTTTTTTTTTTTTTTTTTGTTTTCTTTTTTTTTTTTTTGTTGTGTGGATTTGGTTGGTTTGGGGGTTTTTTTTTTTTGTTTTTTTTTCTTGTTTTTTTCTTCCCCTGGTGATTTTTTTTTTTTTTTTGTTGTTCTCTCTTTTTTTTTTTTATTTTTTTTAATTATTTTATATATGTTTCTTTTGTTATTCGTCGTTTCTTTGAATATAAGATATTATAGTAATATCAAAGTGGATGGGAAAAGTGCCGAAATTAAATGCACTACCCTAGTAGTATATTTTTTGTTTTTCCCAACTTATTTTGTCTTAGTGTGTCTTTGAAAACGGCATAATGAATTTGAAATTGAACAACTAAGATAAATTGTCAATTTAAACTACCCGCGAAACGGGGAAAATTTGGTTTTTGAATAATATTATGCTTTTGGAAGGCATCAGGAAAGTTTCTGTATTTATATTAAAGAAAAAAAATTTTCTCTCCCAAAATTTAAAAAACGTAAGGGCCCCCCTCACGAAAAAATCCGGCTTTGCCGGATTTCGGGGGTGGGAGGGTGGCCGCCCTCTCCGCCCCCCTGGTTTTGGTAATGTTAAAATTTATATTTGGTAATGTTAAAACGCAGTTCTAATGATATTGAAATTTTCAAATAATAAATGTAAAAAAAGACGAAAACATTGTTGCCTTTCGTCTAGGACTAAAAAAGCAGTTAATTTCGAAGGAGCTTCTTATTTCTGTTATTACGGATATTCAGATTGCACTGGTCCTAAAAAAAAAACAAAATTTTTTTATTAGTACGAGATAAGAAACGCCGCTTGATATGCCGTTAAACCATACTTTTTTGAGTTTTTTCTGAAAGTTTGAGCGAAAGCGGTTAGCTCAATTTTTTTTTATAATGCGTTGAATGCGCGCGGTTTTCGCGATTTTTCGCGAATTTTTGCCACGCTAATACACTGTCCAAATTATTTATTTTGTTTTGCTTTCTGCTCGAAGTGTGTACGATATTGATCATATATAAATGTCCGCCAATTTTTATTCCATACTTTTAACCTAAAAATTTTTTTGGGGGTCGACTCCCCGGGGCTAAGGGGGGGGGGGCAAACACAAATGCCAAAAAATGTTTTCAAAATTTTTTTTCAAAATCATCAAAAATGTAAAATTTATCACATATTACGAATTTTGATGTATCGTTTGTGTAAAAAAACCTAATATTAAGCTTACAATAAGCTGTCAAAAATGACGAATTTAAAATTTGGAAGCATTCGAAGCCGGTATGCTGGCAGCAGCAAATCTTTAAATAAAAAACTTTTTCAAAAAAACAAGCCTTAAAAGTTTATTTTTTTCGAATTTCCAGGTTATTTTGTTAGAAAAACATATTTTCAAAGTTAAAATCCTACTACAAGATTTCAAAAAAACGCAGCTAAAAAATGCTCTTTTTTAAGTGTTTTCTTACTTGCAAACATGTTTCCCCGTTTGTCAACACAAAAACAAATTTCTAATAACTATGTCTCTCATTTTTTGCCAATATCCCAATTTAATTTTTTAAAGTAATGCTATTTTTCGTGTAAAAACGTTTGAATCCGCGATCTGGGGCCGGTTCCAGAGATCGACCTAAGTTAGGTGGGCACCTAACTTTTGTTCCACAAATCGAATTTAAGTGCGCACCTAGCTGGGTGGGCACCCAAATCGGTTAGGTGCCCACCTAACTCATTTAAGTGCCCACCTAACTCATTTAGGTGCCCACCTAACTCATTTAGGTGGCCACCTAAATGCGTACGTACGCATTTCTTGAGTTTTAACGCGTACGTACAGTTTAATTTTTTTTTATTTTTGAAGATCGTATAATCGTATAATCGTTTTTTTTATGTTTTAAATATGTCGGCCGATAAGAAAGCTCGCAGCCCGAATTTTAATGTAACCGACAGCGGTATATTAGTTGATATTTACAAAGAATTTTATGAAATTATAGTAGCTTCTTTTTCTAAAAGTATCGCCGTTGAATCTAAAAATCGAGCGTGGAAAGATTTAACTGATAAGTTTAATGAAATGAAATGAAATGAAAAATAGTTTATTTGTCAACATATGTTTTAACAAAATTTTAGAAACTAATATGCATTACATACAACACATAAAAATATCATAAGTATATTAAAAAAAATGTTAACAAAAAGGCAAGTAAAGGTTTACAACGTTTAGTTACTCCCTGAGACGGGCAAAAAAAGAACTATTTAGAAACTTTGAATTTATATACTAACATAAAACTATCAAAATTGCACATATTCAATTGTGTTTTAAAGCTAGCTAACGATCTACTAGAGACTACAGTGTTATCAAGCGCGTTCCATACATTTATAATGCGTTGTGAAAAAAGTACTTTCTACAATTAAGGTGAAATTTTTCAGAAAATTGTAATTTAAAATTATGGCCACGAAAATTATAAATTGTAGGATCGTATATAAAAAAAATCATTAAATTTAAAATCAACAATGCCATTTATAATCTTATACACCATACATAAGTCAAACTTAATACGTCTTAATTCAAGTGATTCCAAAAACAAAAGTTTTAATCAATTTGTATAATCTGTATAATCAATTTTGCATCTCCAGCAGATATTCCGAGTAAAATATTTTTGAACATTCTCCAAACGTATAATGTAAGATTGGACCAAGAACTGAGCCTTGAGG
>JASAMX010011691.1:0-22698 GCA_030248175.1 Microlaimidae sp. YZB2_3 | reverse complement strand
GTATGTCATGCTTTTCGTTCAGTTACATCTATTGTTAGAAGAAAAGTTTAATACTTTTTAATGATTTATTTTGTGATATTTTATTATTTACTATCGTTAAAAACTGACAAAACGCTAATAAAGCAAACTATTATGCCAAACTATAGTTTTTAAAAACTATGTCTTATGTTCTTGTCGCTATTCTGTTCATTTATGCACTACATGTATATTATTTTCATGACAATGTGTAGTTAAATTTTTGGAAGCCAGTTAGGAAGATTAAATGTCTTTGGAAACAGCGATTTGAAACATTTATCGTGACACCCGTCCGTCACGATGACACCCGTCCGTCCGCTGGTTGTCTTTCGCATGGCCGCGTTTGTTAAACACGAGTTTTAGACCTTTGTGCCGGATGATCGTATTATCCACCTTTGAACAATCTCATGCAAGCGTATTACTTATTTCATGTTGTGTTTAAACATTTAGCTTGCGTCATATCCGATAATAAATTTTATTATACATAACATAAAAGTCATTTATATGTGTAAAAACCAATAAGCGAAGAGTTTCAAGTAATTTTTATAGCTATGATAAATCTAGATTAAAGAACGTGTCAAAACACTTTGTTCAAACTTAAGAAATAAATTATGCTACGAAAATGAACAAATTAAAAAAAAATAAAGACGATAATTACAAAACACCAAGTGCACTGTATATTAGACATACACCCACAACTAAAACATTTAATTTTATTCATTCACATTTTTTCATGTTTCATTTTTTAAATTTCTTTAGAATTTTGCCCACTTTGTGATGTTTATTTTATTTTATTTTAAAAATAAAAGTTGTGCAGCTGCCAGTGAAAACAAATACAGGCCCCAGTTTTAAATTAAATGAAACAATTTATTTTACTTAAGTAGGTTACAAAAGCTGTCTGTTATAAAAGTACCGTGTTTAAGTTATCTCATCAATAATGGTTCGTTTTGATTGTTTATCTCAAGGCGCGCTCTTTTTTTATTTCTTTAAAATATCGCACAATTCATACGTTTTCAGCTGCCATAGTTTCTTTTCAAATCACAACTATACATTGTAGATCAAAATTTGATTAATCAACTGTTATGTGAATGAATTATTTTGCTGTTTTTTTCTATTTTGACCTCGCTCTTGCACGTAATTTTTTTCAGTTTTTATGCTATCTCTAAAAACAGAAACACAACAACATGTGTATAGCAGTTATAAAAGCATGTACCTAATTACCCCCGTTGCTATAGTAAATATACTTTTTGTCAATCTCAAACAAGAATTTTGCAACATTGAATAAAAAGAAATTCGATTAAATTAAACCATTTAGATAGAAATCAACGTAATAAATACTGTGAAATTACCCTATCATTAACGCGAATGGTCAAAGGTAATGTGATTTCAAATTTTACGATCCAGATCCAGTTTTGTTTAAAACGCATCAGTTAAAATCAAAACAAGTATAGATAAATATACTTACATTATTTTTTGTTTCTAAATAACAAAAACAAAATAGTGCTTTCACATTAGTTTTTTTAATATAATTTTAATGGACTTCTACATAAATGCTTAAAGGAGTACTTATATTGTTGATGTCAATGGCATGTTAACCAGCGTGTTTAAAAACAACTGAAAAACCAAAGTTCACTTTAAAATTTTAAATAAATGAATTTTTCAATATTTTTTAACCCTTTTGTATTTTTAAGGTGAATAACTCGCGTCTGAAACGTAAAAAGAAGAGCGCAAAGTGCTTTGCTTGTTACTAAAGGCAGGTTCATACTTATGTAAAAACGTCCTTTGGACAAAGTTCAAAGAACAAAAGGCATTTTGGACTTTTCCCTGTGGAATTTGCCCTTTGGACTTTGTCCTTTGTCCAAGGTACAAATTTTAACCCTTTGGATTTTTTCATCTAAAAACCGCTGCAAATCCGCAAAAGGGATTCGGTGTCAGTGCTGCAGTGTGTTAAACTTCGCGTGCGGCTGCCAATGATCGCCAAATTTAACCCTGCGCCGCGGTGGCGCGGAATGGATTTTGCAGATATGCAGCGGAAAGTATCCCAAACAATTAAGTTTAGCATTTGTGCTTTATAACTGGAGGCGAGATAAGATGACGATTTATTTTGGAGACAGAGAAAAATACCCTTACCGGGATTCAAACCCGGTTCTCTTTTCCTTGAATTACATGTATGTTCTTCTCAGTCCGGCGTACTACCACTGCACCATGCGGGCTGGTTTTTAATTTAGTTTACGGGGTCTCTTATACTCGCCATTAGTTGTGAGTCATCACTTCAGGAAGGGACATTCCACGTCACACTTCGTCAAAGGGAAAAAGTCCAAACGACGATTTGGCGTTTCTAAAATTGTCCGTTGCACTGTCCAAAGGATGTTTTTACATAAGTATGAACCAGCCTTTCGCGCTGCTGTTTGTTTCTGATAGCCTAGGTAATTCTTAATTATACACAGAGCAGTGAGACGCGATTTGCAGTTTGATAAAAATCAGTAAAGCTTAACATTAAATAAAAATTTTAAGACTGAGTGTTTTTCAATATACAGAAATGTCGTGGATTTGTTACGCTTAAAATATACTAAAGTTTTATTTCGAAAATATTAAATTCCTATGAATTTAAAAAATGTTTGACCACAAAAAAATATAGATTATAAGTAAAAAATTTTCGTTCTTGCGTCTAAAGTTAACAATCAATCATTGGAAAAAAATCCATTTCATAGTTGTTCGGTACCTCAGAAATTAAATATAGCTAGACGAACACATCACCACGCCTCGCGCTCGGATCATTCGGAATTAGATTAGTTTTTCCCACTTAGTTAGGCGTTTTTTCTTCCGACACTTGATTTTAACATGTTCCATATTTTGAGCGGATATAAAAAATCTATCAACATTACCATTCGGTAAAAACGTGTCATACTGAAGTAATATACAATTTCAAAACGTTTCAATTTTGTTTTGTTAGAATTAAACGAACCAAATTATAGGTAATTGAAAATAACGACATATGTTTTTTTTTTGTTTTTACTTTTCACTTTTAACTCTGCAAATAATAAGATTAAATATAAGAACAACAATATATGTATTTATAAAAGAAAAAAACTAATATTAATCATAAAAAAACGAAAAATGTACAGCGATAAGTAAAATTGGGTAAAAAAATGGGACATAGGTTCTCCGGAATGTTTTATTTTTTAAATTTTGGCCTATTTAAGCTAAAGTTTAATCAGAAAGCCTTTCAATAGAAGATTCGAAGTTTCTATTTTTTAAAGCTGCAAGTTCCAAGTCCAAGTGTTCCCTGGATTATTTTTCTCAATTAGTTAGTCAGATTTCTTTTCTATTATATCATTTGATTACTGACTTAAACAAATACAAAAAACGTAAAATTATTGAAGACGTTGTAAACAAATTTGTTATTTTAAATAGTAATGTACAATAATTTTTAACAAGACGAAACTTAAAACCACTTTTTTCTTATTTAACAAAAAGAGTAAAGGTGTCAAAATAAAACCGGAACTGTGTTATATTCAATCTTTCTTTTTTGTTTCTACAGTTTTTTAACAGATGTTTTTTTAAGTATTCAATGTACTACCATTAAACTTGTGTTAGAGCTTTTGCAAAATAAACAACATATAAAATAATTCAGAGCTGAAAAAAGTAAGTCTTATACATACATAGAGTTTTTAAAATTTAGAACATTGTTAAAAATGGACTTAGTACTTAAATGAATAGGTTAACGTAATGTACAAATGTAAACTATTTATAGTTCGAGTACTCAATGCCTTAATTAATTTGAAAAACACATTAAAGACAATAAATGATAATAATAGGCCGCTGACTTACTTTCGAGAAATTAATTGAAGTTTGACGTAATTTCTACCTTGTTTTTCTTCAATAATTGGTTTGAACCGCACAATTTTAGGAAGAGTTTCAGACTTGATCTCAATTGTCGGCTTAAAACGGACAGTTTTTGGTAAGGAGTTGGATTTAAATTTCTTTTTTGTTTTTGTTTCATAATTTCGAGTATTTTTCAAAACATCATTTAATATATTCGGATCTGGAGGAACCATTGGGTGTCGTCAACTAATAGTTTTATTCATTTATTTTTTGAGTAATTGAAACAACAACAAAATTCAAACATTTACTTTGTAAACGTGATTTAACAGTTGTAAGAGTCCGAACTGTTTTAAATTTTGATAAATTTAACAATCTTATCTAAACCGAAAAACATAGGTAATGAGAATTAATTAAGACCCGCGTTGGCGATTCAAATGGATTAAACGAATGTGAGACGTTTAATAAACAAAAAAATCATGCAGCGGAGGCAAAAAGAATGAAAGTTTTTTAACCGGATTTCAGATTGATGTAAAACTGAAATTCCAGAAAGTGTCCAAGTTTTTATAAATACATCACACATCACGCATTATATGCGTTCGCTTTCTTTATTGCGTTCTGACTCTGTGTTTTGCGTCCGCGTCGGTTTTCTGCGAGTCTTTGCGGGTTTTTGCGGCGCAAAAACACTTCCGAACTCTCAAGAGCGACCTTTCGCTTTTGAATGTTTGAAATTTAAATGCGCTTCGACCGCAATTATGCAAATTGACACGCTGTCAAAAAATACATTATCATTTCATACTTTATAAATAAATATAATTCAGTTTGATCCAGGATTTTGAAACACGTCTTTACAATTACAGTCAAATTTTGACCGCAATTTTTTGTAATTAAATAAAAATAAACTTAGTGAGGGAAATTCGGACCTTAATTTAAGTCTTAACTTCGTGAAACAATGTTTTTGTTCATATTTTGCTGGACTTAAATACATCGATTTAAAATTCGTTTTAAAGGCAATCGATCATAAATCCACCAGGTACCACCTTTCGGGGGGTCCCCAGCTAAAAGCTAATGATTACTTATTTATTTAACTTTTAATACAACTTATTAAAGTTATAAAAATAAATATTCCATGTAGTAGTATTACAATTAGCATAAAAAATAATATCTTTTGGCTACTTTTCACAGAAACAAAATAGAACTTTCTATAGCATTACAAAATTTTGGTTTTGCAGTCCCGCCACGAAATTTAACTTTGTCATGAAATAAATAATTTTTATTCAGTTTTTCTAAAAACTGAGAAAATAACGACAATAATTCAACAATGTAAAGTTTTTTGTAACATCTGATTATCGTTCAAATATATTTTTGGTATGTACAGTAAGCTAGGTTCCTCATACATAAATTTGTTGGGCTAACATGAAAAATAAAAATTTTTGTGATGCTTAAATTTTAGACATAAAATTGCTAAAAACTTAAATGTATTATTGTTTTCAACATTTAAATTTTCAAACAAAAAAAACCATGCCACTATTTCTTCTAAGCACAATTAAAACAAATGTTTCAGATATGCTTAATATTCTATGCCTATGAAGTTTGATATGTGATAGAATATGTCACGCTTTCCTGTTGGTTTTCTTTAAAATTTAAAAGTCTATTTTGATTTTAGTTTGATTTTTTATCTATAGAAGTAATAGGTATTAAAAGAGCGTGGAGGCATGTGTGTTCTATTTTCTTATTTTATAAAGTTTTAATCATCAACATTTTATAAAAGACAATACAAAAATTTTAGAAATAAAATATCAAAAACCAGGTAGATTGTTATCATTTGCTGCTAGAAAAAGCGATCACAGCGGATTCGGCGGATATACTTTTTGAGTCATCCAGCGGTGGAGGTACAAAATAAAAAAAACATAGATGATTGTTTAAAAAAACTTGATTGTTTTTCTTTTCTAAATGGAAAGCTATATATTTTTTGATTTTGATAAATTTATTTTGTAATAGATTTTTATGTTGTTACACGCTTGTTTGGCTGTTGTATAAAAAAATTTATTATTTTAACGCTTTGAAATTACGATTAATACGATTAAATTGAAGATTAATATAATTTATTTGTTGCGATATAGTTATTTTGATATAAAGACAACTTAAAATATTTCATAAATTTCTAAATATGAAAACAAACTGTGTCAAGTATTGTATAAAAATTCTTTTTTTGCACTTCGCACTTGAGTATATTTAAGTTTTTGACTCTAAACAATAATCTTTTTTCATATATTTTTTAAGTCATGAATTGCACTAAAATTTTTACAATCAAGTTTATAGAATTTTTTTACAAAATACCTACTATTAATTAGAAATTTTACCAAAAATTAGTTTTGTCAACTAGATGAATTGTGGCTTGTGGATGAATATCAAGTACTATAGGAATAGGAATAGATATCAAATATCGTAAAATGATAAAAATTTGAGAATAATTTTGGTTAACAAAAATGATTTGAGTATTATTTTTAAATTTTTTTTAAAACTTCGCATTGAATTTGTTTAACTGATCGAGTGGTGTTTTCGATAAATCCTATGAACCTATAGAGTAGGTACTGTATGTATCATAACAAAATAAAAATAGGTGGTCTCACCGCGAAATAAATTGCCTTACTAATTAGATTTGCTTTTAATCATTTTTTGAAAATTTAAATGTTGAAAACAATAATACATTTAAGTTTTTAGCAATTTTAATGTCTCATATAAAATTTAAGCATCACAAAAAAATTTTCTATTTTTCATGTTAGCCCAAAAAAATTTATGTAATGAGGAACACTTAGCTTACTGTACATACCAAAAAATAATACATTTGAACGATAATCAGATGTTAATAAAAAACTTTACATTGTTGAATTAATCATCGTTATTTTTTCTCAGTTTTTAGAAAAAACTGAATAAAAAAAAGTATTTATTTCATGACAAAGTTAAATTTCGTGGCGGGACTGCAAAACCAAAATTTTGTAATGCTATAGAAAGGTCTATTTTGTTTCTGTGAAAAGTAGCCAAAAGATATTATTTTTTATGCTAATTGTAATACTACTACATGGAATATTTATTTTTATAACTTTTAATAAGTTGTATTAAAAGTTAAATAAATAAGTAATCATTAGCTTTTAGCTGGGGACCCCCCGAAAGGTGGTACCTGGTGGATTTATGATCGATTGCCTTTAAAATGGATTTTAAATCGATGTATTTAAGTCCAGCAAAATATGAACAAAAACATTGTTTCACGAAGTTAAGACTTAAATTAAGGTCCGAATTTCCCTCACTAAGTTTATTTTTATTTAATTACAAAAAATTGCGGTCAAAATTTGACTGTAATTGTAAAGACGTGTTTCGAAATCCTGGATCAAACTGAATTACATTTATTTATAAAGTATGAAATGATAATGTATTTTTTGACAGCGTGTCAATTTGCATAATTGCGGTCGAAGCGCATTTAAATTTCAAACATTCAAAGCGAAAGTACCGCTCTCAGATTTGGAAGTAGTTTTGCGCCGCAAAAACCCGCAAAGACTCGCAGAAAACCGACGCGGCGAAACACAGAGTCAGAACGCAGAAATACGAACGCATATAATGCGCGATGTGTGATGTATTTATAAAAACTGGACACTTTCTGGAATTTCAGTTTTACATCACTCTGAAATCCGGTTAAAAAACTTTCATTCTTTTTGCCTTTTTGCTGCATGATTTTTTTTTATTAAACGTCTCACATTTCGTTTAATCCATTTGAATCGCCAACGCGGTACTTATTATTCTTATTACTTATGTTTTTCTTTAGATAAGATTTTAAATTTATCAAAAAATTAAAAACATTTAAATTCTAACAATTTAAATATTTTACAAATAAATTTTAATTTTTTTTTTTCATAATTTCATATTTTTCAAAACATCATTTAATATATTCATCTGAGAACCATTGGTGTCGTCAACTAATAGTTTTATTCATTTATTTTTTGAGTAATTGAAACAACAAAAATTCAAACATTTACTTTGTAAACATCATTTAACAGTTTTTAGAATTTAAACTTTTTTAATTTTTGATAAATTTAACAATCTTATCTAAACCGAAAAACATAGTAATGAGAATTAATTAAGACCCGCGTGGCGATTCAAATGATTAAACGAATGTGAGACGTTTAATAAACAAAAAAATCATCAGCGGAGGCAAAAAGAATGAAGTTTTTTAACCGATTTCAGAGTGATGTAAAACTGAAATTCCAGAAAGTGTCCAAGTTTTTATAAATACATCACACATCACGCATTATATCGTTCGCTTCTTGATTAAATTCCGCTCTCGTTTCGTCCGCGTACCGGTTTTCTCGAAGCTTCTCGTTTTTCGGCGCAAAAACACTTCCGAGCTCTTCAAGAGCGACCTTTCGCTTTTGAATGTTTGAAATTTAAATGCGCTTCTACCTCAATTATTCAAATTGACATGCTGTCAAAAAATACATTATCATTTCATACTTTATAAATAAATATAATTCAGTTTGATCCAGATTTTGAAACACGTCTTTACAATTACAGTCAAATTTTGACCGCAATTTTTTGTAATTAAAAATAAACTTAGTGAGGGAAATTCTGACTCTTAATTAAGTCTTAACTTCGTGAAACAATTTTTTTTCATATTTTCTGACTTAACACATCGATTTAAAATCCATTTTAAAGGCAATCGATCATAAATCCACCAGTACCACCTTTCGGGGTCCCCAGCTAAAAGCTAATGATTACTTATTTATTTAACTTTTAATACAACTTATTAAAAGTTATAAAAATAAATATTCCATGTAATAGTATTAACAAACTAACAATAAAAAATAATATCTTTTGCTACTTTCACAATAACAAAATAGACCTTTCTATAGCATTACAAAATTTTGTTTTGATTCTACTAAATTTAACTTTGTCATGAAATAAATACTTTTATTCAGTTTTTCTAAAACCTAGAAAAATAACGACAATAATTCAACAATGTAAAGTTTTTTGTAACATCTGATTATCGTTCAAATGTATTATTTTTGTATGTACAGTAAGCTAGTTCCTCATACATAAATTTTTTTGGCTAACATGAAAAATAAAGTTTTTTGATGCTTAAATTTTAGACATAAAATTCTAAAAACTTAAATGTATTATCGTTTTCAACATTTAAATTTTCAAAAAATGATTAAAAGCAAATCTAGTTAGTAAGCAATTTATTTTGCGTGAGACCACTCATTCTATTCCTTTTATGATACATACCTACTCTATAGTTCATAGATTTATCGAAAACACCACTGATCAGTTAAACAAATTCAATCGAAGTTTTAAAAAAATTTAAAAATAAATCAAATCATTTTTGTTAACCAAAATTATTCTAAATTTTTATCTTTCCCATTTTACTATATTTTATTTTATTTCTATTTCCTATAGAAAATTTAAATATTCATCCACAAGCCACAATTCATCTAGTTTACAAAACTAATTTTTTGTAAAATTTCTAATTAATAGTATGTATTTTTTAAAAAATTTATAAACTTTATTTTAAAAATTTTATTTGCAATTTACTACGAAAAATATATGAAAAAGATTATTTTTTAGAGTCAAAAACTTAAATATACTCAAGTCGAAGTGCAAAAAAAGAATTTTTATACAATACTTTACACAGTTTTTTTTCATTTTTAGAAATTTATTAAATATTTTAATTTTTCTTTATATCAAAATAACTATATCGCAACAAATAAATTATATTAATCTTCAATTTAATCGTATTAATCGTAATTTCAAAGCTTTAAAATAATAAATTTTTTTACACAACAGGTATTTTGAAAATTTAAATGTTGAAAACAATAATACATTTAAGTTTTCTAGTAATTTATGATCTTTAAAAATTTAAATATCAAAAATCTTTATTTTTCATGTTAGCCCAACAAATTTATGTATGAGGAACCTAGCTTACTGTACATACCAAAAATATATTTGAACGATAATAAATATGTTATGCAAAAAACTTGAACTACATCGTCCCAATTATTGTCGTTATTTTTTGAATTTTTAGAAAAACGAGCAAAATTATTTATTCTCATGACAAAGTTAAATTTCGTGGCGGAAATGAAAAACGAGTTTGTACGTGATACAAGTTCTATTTTGTTTCTGTGAAAAGTAGCCAAAAGATATTATTTTTTATGCTAATTGTAATACTACTACATGGAATATTTATTTTTATAACTTTAATAAGTTGTATTAAAAGTTAAATAAATAAGTAATCATTAGCTTTTATGGTATCTCCTGAAAAGTGTAAATGGATTTGCCAGTTATAATCCATTGCCTTTAAAATGAATTTCAAGTCCACCAGTTTACTCTTCATAAATATGAACAAAAAAACATTCTTGTTTTTCCACGAAGTTAAGACTCTAATTAAGGTCCGAATTTCCCTCACTAAGTTTATTTTTATTTAATTACAAAAAATTGCGGTCAAAATTTGACTGTAATTGTAAAGACGTGTTTCGAAATCTGGATCAAACTGAATTACATTTATTTATAAAGTATGAACTTATACGATTTTTTGACAGTGTGTCAATTTGCATAATCGCGGTCGAAGCGCATTTAAATTTCAAACATTCAAAAGCGAAAGGTCGCTCTTGAGAGTTCGGAAGTGTTTTTTCGCCGCAAAATCCCGCAAGACGGTAGCAGATAAACCTACGCGGACGCTAAACAAAGAGTCAGAACGCAATAAAGAAAGCGAACGCATATAATTCGTGATGTGTGATGTATTTATAAAAACTTGGACACTTTCTGGAATTTCAGTTTTACATCAATCTGAAATCCGGTTAAAAAACTTTCATTCTTTTTGCCTCCGCTGCATGATTTTTTTGTTTATTAAACGTCTCACATTCGTTTAATCCATTTGAATCGCCAACGCGGGTCTTAATTAATTCTCATTACCTATGTTTTTCGGTTTAGATAAGATTGTTAAATTTATCAAAAATTAAAACAGTTTAAATTCTAACAACTGTTAAATGATGTTTACAAAGTAAATGTTTGAATTTTGTTGTTGTTTCAATTACTCAAAAAATAAATGAATAAAACTATTAGTTGACGACACCCAATGGTTCCTCCAGATCCGAATATATTAAATGATGTTTTGAAAAATACTCGAAATTATGAAACAAAAACAAAAAAGAAATTTAAATCCAACTCCTTACCAAAAACTGTCCGTTTTAAGCCGACAATTGAGATCAAGTCTGAAACTCTTCCTAAAATTGTGCGGTTCAAACCAATTATTGAAGAAAAACAAGGTAGAAATTACGTCAAACTTCAATTAATTTCTCGAAAGTAAGTCAGTGGCCTATTATTATCATTTATTGTCTTTAATATGTTTTTCAAATTAATTAAGGCATTGAGTACTCGAACTATAAATAGTTTACATTTGTACATTACGTTAACCTATTCATTTAAGTACTAAGTCCATTTTTAACAATGTTCTAAATTTTAAAAACTCTATGTATGTATAAGACTTACTTTTTTCAGCTCTGAATTATTTTATATGTTGTTTATTTTGCAAAAGCTCTAACACAAGTTTAATGGTAGTACATTGAATACTTAAAAAAACATCTGTTAAAAAACTGTAGAAACAAAAAAAGAAAGATTGAATATAACACAGTTCCGGTTTTATTTTGACACCTTTACTCTTTTTTGTTAAATAAGAAAAAAGTGGTTTTAAGTTTCGTCTTGTTAAAAATTATTGTACATTACTATTTAAAATAACAAATTTGTTTACAACGTCTTCAATAATTTTACGTTTTTTGTATTTGTTTAAGTCAGTAATCAAATGATATAATAGAAAAGAAATCTGACTAACTAATTGAGAAAAATAATCCAGGGAACACTTGGACTTGGAACTTGCAGCTTTAAAAAATAGAAACTTCGAATCTTTGTTTATCCAAAGGTTTTCCTAATTTAAATTTTCATTTTAAATAGGCCAAAATTCAAAAATGAACAGTTTTAAAGAACCTATGTTTGCCACTTTTAATCCCAATTTTACTTATCGTTTTAACATTTTTCGTTTTTTTATGATTCAATATTAGTTTTTTTCTTTTATAAATACATATATTGTTGTTCTTATATTTAATCTTATTATTCGGTAAAGTCAAAAGTGAGAACAATAACATGTGTGTCGTTATTTTCAATTACCTATCATTCGTTTTGTTTAATTTTAACAAACAAATTGAAACGTTTTAAATTGTATATTACTTTTAATACTGACACGTTTTATCTGAATAGTAATGTTGATAGATTTTTTTAATATCCTCTTAAAAGATGCAACATGTTAAAATCAAGTGTCGGAAGAAAAAAACGCCTAACTAAGTGGGAAAAACTAATCTAATTCCGAATGATCCGAGCGCGAGGCGTGGTGATGTGTTCGTCTAGCTATATTTAATTTCTGAGGTACCGAACAACTTATGAAATGGATTTTTTTCAATGATTGATTGTTAACTTTAGACGCAAGAACGAAAATTTTTTACTTATAATCTATATTTTTTTGTGGTCAAACATTTTTTAAATTCATAGGAATTTAATATTTTCGAAATAAAACTTTATAGTATATTTTAAGCGTAACAAATCCACGACATTTCTGTATATTGAAAAACACTCAGTCTTAAAATCTTTATTTAATGTTAAGCTTTACTGATTTTTATCAAACTGCAAATCGCGTCTCACTGCTCTGTGTATAATTAAGAATTACCTAGGCTATCAGAAACAAACAGCAGCGCGAAAGGCTGGTTCATACTTATGTAAAAACATCCTTTGGACAGTGCAACGGACAATTTTAGAAACGCCAAATCGTCGTTTGGACTTTTTCCCTTTGACGAAGTGTGACGTGGAATGTCCCTTCCTGAAGTGATGACTCACAACTAATGGCGAGTATAAGAGACCCCGTAAACTAAATTAAAAACCAGCCCGTATGGTGCAGTGGTAGCACGCCGGACTGAGAAGAACATACATGTAATTCAAGGAAAAGAGAACCTTGTTTGAATCCCGGTAAGGGTATTTTTCTCTGTCTCCAAAATAAATCGTCATCTTATCTCGCCTCCAGTTATAAAGTACAAATGCTAAACTTAATCGTTTGGGATACTTTCCGCTGCATATCTGCAAAATCCATTCCGCGCCACCGCGGCGCAGGGTTAAATTTGGCGATCATTGGCAGCCGCACGCGAAGTTTAACACACTGCAGCACTGACACCGAATCCCTTTTGCGGATTTGCAGCGGTTTTTAGATGAAAAAAATCCAAAGGGTTAAAATTTGTACCTTGGACAAAGGACAAAGTCCAAAGGGCAAATTCCACAGGGAAAAGTCCAAATGCCTTTTGTTCTTTGAACTTTGTCCAAAGGACGTTTTTACATAAGTATGAACCTGCCTTTAGTAACAAGCAAAGCACTTTGCGCTCTTCTTTTTACGTTTCAGACGCGAGTTATTCACCTTAAAAATACAAAAGGGTTAAAAAATATTGAAAAATTCATTTATTTAAAATTTTAAAGTGAACTTTGGTTTTTCAGTTGTTTTTAAACACGCTGGTTAACATGCCATTGACATCAACAATATAAGTACTCCTTTAAGCATTTATGTAGAAGTCCATTAAAATTATATTAAAAAAATTAATGTGAAAGCACTATTTTGTTTTTGTTATTTAGAAACCAAAAAATAATGTAAGTATATTTATCTATACTTGTTTTGATTTTAACTGATGCGTTTTAAACAAAACTGGATCTGGATCGTAAAATTTGAAATCACATTACCTTTGACCATTCGCGTTAATGATAGGGTAATTTCACAGTATTTATTACGTTGATTTCTATCTAAATGGTTTAATTTAATCGAATTTCTTTTTATTCAATGTTGCAAAATTCTTGTTTGAGATTGACAAAAAGTATATTTACTATAGCAACGGGGGTAATTAGGTACATGCTTTTATAACTGCTATACACATGTTGTTGTGTTTCTGTTTTTAGAGATAGCATAAAAACTGAAAAAAATTACGTGCAAGAGCGAGGTCAAAATAGAAAAAAACAGCAAAATAATTCATTCACATAACAGTTGATTAATCAAATTTTGATCTACAATGTATAGTTGTGATTTGAAAAGAAACTATGGCAGCTAAAAACGTATGAATTGTGCGATATTTTAAAGAAATAAAAAGAGCGCGCCTTGAGATAAACAATCAAAACGAACCATTATTGATGAGATAACTTAAACACGGTACTTTTATAACAGACAGCTTTTGTAACCTACTTAAAGTAAAATAAATTGTTTCATTTAATTTAAAACTGGCGCCTGTATTTGTTTTCACTGGCAGCTGCACAACTTTTATTTTTAAATAAATAAAATAAACATCACAAAGTGGGCAAAATTCCAAAGAAATTTAAAAAAATGAAACATGAAAAAATGTGAATGAATAAAATTAAATGTTTTAGTTGTGGGTGTATGTCTAATATACAGTGCACTTGGTGTTTTGTAATTATCGTCTTTATTTTTTTTAAATTTGTTCATTTTCGTAGCATAATTTATTTCTTAAGTTTGAACAAAGTGTTTTGACACGTTCTTTAATCTAGATTTATCATAGCTATAAAAATTACTTGAAACTCTTCGCTTATTGGTTTTACACATATAAATGACTTTTATGTTATGTATAATAAAATTTATTATCGGATATGACGCTAGCTAAATGTTTAAACACAACATAAAATAAGTAATACGCTTGCATGAGATTGTTCAAAGGTGGATAATACGATCATCCGGCACAAAGGTCTAAAACTCGTGTTTAACAAACGCGGCCATGCGAAAGACAACCAGCGGACGGACGGGTGTCATCGTGACGGACGGGTGTCACGATAAATGTTTCAAATCGCTGTTTCCAAAGACATTTAATCTTCCTAACTGGCTTCCAAAAATTTAACTACACATTGTCATGAAAATAATATTCATTTAGTGCATAAATGAACAGAATAGCGACAAGAACATAAGACATAGTTTTTAAAAACTATAGTTTGGCATAATAGTTTGCTTTATTAGCGTTTTGTCAGTTTTTAACGATTCTTGCGCCCTCTCGGGGGGCGTTTTGCCTTTTTTTGCAACAAAAAATTAAAGGAAAAAGTAAAAAAAGAAGTAATAAAAATATCACAAAATAAATCATTAAAAAGTATTAAATTTTTCTATTATATTCCAATTTAGTGATTTAAAAAAATAAACTCATAAAATTGTAGCTTATTAAATATTTAATTAATTTTTTTTTTCATATTCTTTATAAAAATGAAAAAATAATTTTACTATTTAACTGAAAACAAAACCTTAAAAAAATGATTTTTTTTTCTCCAGCTAGATTTGTTTGGATTTATTATGCAGAGTAAAGTTATTTTAACATTTTTTTAAATTTACACAAAAGATTTAAGAAAAAAGATGTGTTTATATAGAAAAATATATATATTTATATATATGTATTTATATAAATTTATATATTTATATATATATCACAGTTTATATAGGATGTTTAGAACTTCTATAATAGGAATTGCGACAGCCGAGTAGAAGATTTTGAGTAGGTCGAGAGATTTTGTTTTTGCCATCTCCGAGTTTAAAATTCGAATCCCTTTTTAATTGAGCGTAATTTTTTGTTCTTAATTTTTTGAGGAATTGATACAATTTTTGTACTAAAAAGGGGTTTAAATTTGATCTTTTTAGGTTGGTTTAATTTGTGTCAAAGCGATGCACCAATAAAATATAAATTTTTATTACAGTGATACATTATTTGTTATTTATTCTTGTCTTTTTGAAACATTTATTCTGTTTTATGTTATTTACTCAACTTTTTGTCAAGGATACGGTATTAAATTTGAAGTAATGTTTGAAAGTCAGTCAAGCAAACAAAACCTCTTTGGAAACAGGGGTTTCAAAGGATATATCGTGACACCGGTCCGTCACGATGACACCCGTCCGTCATGATGGCACCCGTCTGTCATGATGACACCCGTCCGTCACGATGACACCCGTCCGTCACGATGAGACCCGTCCGTTACGATGACACCCGTCCGTCCGCTGGTTGTTTTTCGCATGGCCGCGTTTGTTAAACAAAAGTGTCACACATTTGTCCCGGATCATCGTATTATCCACCTTTAGATTGTTGCATATTAGGTGTTTAAATATGATAATTTGATTATCTATCAGCTTTAGTTTAACAAATTTTTTTCATACTTCAAAATATTTTTAATTTAATTAAGCTTTTTTTCACAATTTTTTGATGTATATTCTTATTGAATATTCATATATGCTTATTGGGCTTTCGTAAATGCGCATCTTATATGCATTATTGTCCATTGTCAAATATATATTTTATTCAAAATAATTTAATAAAGTATGCTAATAATGTTACATTAGAAATTTATGCTTGGTGCGTTTTTAGTTAAAGATGTTGACGCGGAAAATTGTTCATTCATGCGTTCAAAGTTTTTCAGCTTTTTATTGTCGTTCATTTTTTGAAACATCTATAAATATCGGGTGCTATTCGTTGTTAGTTGTTTTTTATATTGGATTCTATTAGATTTATTCGTTGATGTTATGTAAATAAGTTTTTTTTGTGCAAATTCAATTTGTTTCTTCAAAAAATAATAAGTTTTAGAAAAATTAATAAAAATTGAATATATTCATTAATGAGGAAATAGTTTAAAGTGAAATTTTTTACACAATATTCTTGCTATAACCATTCAAATAAATTTCTTGTTTGAATTTAAATACTTCTTTAAATGTTTCTTAAAATTACGTGAATTGTAGCAATACGACAGTGTTTTAATCAATGGTCAGGTATGTTATATCGTCAGCCTAGTGAAATACTCTTGATAAATTATTATTTTATATTCAATTGATTGTAATCTTTCATATAAGATATGTTTAGTTTATGTATTAAGTCGATAAGCCGATATGAAAGAAAATTATAAAATATAAAAATAAATTATCTTAATTTAAATCTCTAGGTGCTGACCTCAATGAATTGCAGTTTTAAATTGACTATTAAACTATCAAGAATCTCAAAAGTAGAATAAAAAAAGTTAAAATCAAAGATTAATTACCATATTTCAACAATATTTTTCAAATAATCAATTTAAAATAATAAGTAAATTTTTAAAAACTAAATCACACTGATTTTTGTATATTTTGTTAAAATCGCGGAATTAAAAAAAATTGCGTTCCAATTTTCTTTTTTAATGAAAAACGTCATAATCGCACAATTTAATTCCTTATACAATTTTCACACTTGTCAAGATAAAATTGAACAATAACAAAAAAATTAAAACCATTTATCATATTTATATTATACTTGAGTTTTTTTAATTATTTTTTTTTATTTTAGAGACGTGAAAGACCGTTCGCTTCTAAAACTGAAAGAAGCAGACGTGCCTCGGAGTCCATATGAAGTGACACCGCCCGTCAATGGACAAACGGGAAGGAATGAATTTTTCCCACCTTCCTCACCCCACGGCTCCGGAAGAAACGAATTTTTTTCTGCGGAAGAAGATATGAACTATTTTAGGTTTGTGTTTATTTTTTAAGTTAATGTTAAATTCTTTTTAGATTTTTTTAAAAGTTAGAACTTAATTTTTAGACAAAATGCTCCGCATTATTTATTAAAAAAATAAGCTGATATTTTTTAATATTATATTTGAGGTGTGATTGGTTTTTTTTGAATTATATGTTTTTATTATTTATGTGAAATATTAGGATATTATTGAATTAAATATATTGATAATTTTATCAAATTATACTCAATAAAATAAAATTAATATATATATATACAAAATATAAATAACAATTATAATAATCGATATAAAAAAAGATCCTTCTCTATTTAATCTATTTTTAATATTAAAAATAGCTATACTATAGTTTTAGCTGCGCAATGACATATGTTTATAATCATTCGTTGCGAGATAAAATAAAAAAAATATAGAGGATTAATAAAATACCTTTAATTATAGGGGGCAAATTTCGTAAATATAGTTGGCGCGATGCCGTGCGCCAATATGATTATTTATAGTAAAATAATAATAATAATAATAAAGATGATGAAAAAAAAAATGTAGTAGAAGCGGCGCGGGGGATGGGAGCGCCCCAATTCGCCGCGCGCGCGCGCGCACGCTTTTTTTATAAAAATGTATTGTGTCAGAGTGAAAGAATAAAAGAGTGTGTTGTGGCGGGCGGGGGGAGGGGGGGGGGGGGTGGCAAGCGTTGTGGGGTTGGTGGGGGTTGTGTGTAGTTGGGTGGGGGGGGTTTTGTTGTTTTTTTTATAATATCAGGTAAAGGTGCTGAGGTGGTTTCCTCTTCTCAGGGCGCTATTTTATCATCAGTGTAGAAGTCGTGAGACGCGAAAGAGAAAAAAAAAAAAAAAAAAAAAAAAAAAAAAAAGAAAAAAGATACCCCCTAGTGCGCCCGGGAACCCGGCGCTCCCGCGCCACCCATGAAAATGCATGCATGTATTTTAAGTATATATTTTATAATTGCGACAAAATCAGATAAAGAAAAAAATCTTTACTTTTTATGTCTTGTAGCAGATTATATAAAAGAAAAAAATTACCTCTTTTTAGTCAACTCAATGAAACTAATTTTTCGCCTGCTGATTTGTTATTTGCCCCAAAAAAATAAGTTGAGATTATCCTAATTGAAAATTTTTTGACAAAAGAACGTAAAAAACTGAAAATAATTTCAACGAATCTTATAGAAAAAATCAATTCAATGAACCTGATTTAAATACTTTACTTAAAAATATTGTGTTTGTTAATTGCACTGACGGGAAGGGGAGGGTTTGTCCCACGGCAATGTTAAGATGTGTTAATAAATTATATAGACCTCGGAATTTTTCCTCGTAACTCGTAACTTATTAAAAAATTATATTGCAGCATCGTTACTTTCTATATATTTTTTATGCTGACTATTTTTATCCAATTATATATATTTTTTCGGATTATTTAGTTTGTTTGATTTTTGAATCATAAAAATAAGTAGAGATAACATTGGCAGCACTTTTTAGAAATTATTGTAGAGAATACGAATATATTTTAAAGATTAAATAGCGACAATAAAGATAACAATAAAAACAACGTACTAATTGCATATATTTGTAAAAACAAAGCATAAAAACATAAGTTTTGATATGAAAAAAAAACTATAAAAATTGTTTTAGGAATCACCGCCCTTAAAAAAGATTTAAGCGCTAAAAACGCTAGTTCTAAAAAGTATGCGCGTAATTAATATATAATTTTTTTATATTCATCTTAAGCCTAGGAAGTAGCAAGTGTTTTTAAAGTAATAAGAACTTGTAAACAGAATATCCCTAAATGTTAAAATTTCGTGCATTCAACACGTCATTAAAACAATTTGGCGAACAAATTTCGCTCAATTTAAAAAAATACTTGAAGAGGCTTGTGCTAACAAGAGCATATCAAACCACGTTTTTTAATTTTTTACTAATAAAAAAGCTTAGTTTTTTAGGACCAAGTTTATTTACTGTATCCACCGTAATCATTACTTCATAAATAGACAATTTTTTACCATTTCAACTGATACCCAAAAATTTTAAATAAGCTCGGATATATGCTTACTTAAAATCTTTTGTTAATGTGATTATAACAAGTGAAATGATATTAGAGTTTTGTCGCCAGTGCATAAAATTTTTTTACACACTAGACATTTCTTTTTTTGCTGATTTTATTAAACACATATGTATGTTTTTTTATAACGTGCTTTATTTGCAAAAAACTTTCCATCTTTTTAAAAGATTAGAGTCCCGATACCTTTAAAATAATCTATTTAAAATCTAAAAGCAAATGAATGGTAAACAGATGTGAAAGTGAATGTTATATTTTTCCCCTTTTCAACGGTATCAATCTGCAAAAATGCATAGCACAACCTTTAAACATTGGTTTACACTACACACAACACTAGTATTAAATAACATATCAAAAATTTTAACGGAAAAAAATAGTGTTATTCTATATTTATAAAAAAATTTTTTAATAAAAAAATATATATTTAAAAAAATACACACGTATAGTTTGATGTTAAAATTGATATTAATGTAAAATTTTGTAGCATCAATAACATATTTTGGTGCAATATTTTTAAAATGTATGGTATTTTGTCAAAAACTGATCTGCTTAAATCCATTAGGTTAAGTGAGTAAGTTTGCAATTTTATCGTTTATTTATATTGTTTTTGTCGTAATACTTATTTTATTTATTGAAAAAAAATTTTAACAGGAGTTAACGTTGGAGCAGTTTATACATTAAAATAAAAACATTAAATAAAAATACCAAATGTAGTTTTTTAATTTGAAAATAAATTAGCGTATTTCAGTCAAATCCGTGAATGTAAATAGATAAGAGTCGTATATCTTTTAATGGAAAGGCACGCTGTATTATTGGGAGGAAATATTGTTTTTAAATCTATACCCCAAAATCCACCTTTATGGAATACGGTGGATAATTATGTCAATATGATCAAGGCAAAATCATCAAGAAGTTTAAAATTATTATAACTTCAGATTATTACATGAAACTTAAAAACAAATGAACCTCATCAAATTTCCAATACTACAATCTCAATGAGATATAAACACTACAAGTGTGTTTACAACTTTTGACTTTCTCTTTTTTATTGCCAGTCAAAATGTGTAGTCCACCCAAAGTCGATTGTGAACACAATCTTCTAATCGTTTATCTTTTAGTCGTTCGCCTCGTCAGTCGTTTCTACCGTGGTTCTACACTTTTCCTTTTCTGATGTTTACATGTGAGTATTACTTTTGTAAGATTGAAATATTGACCGATCATCCTAGTTTAAAATTCAATAAAAATTCTAATTCTAGCGAGCCGGAATTCGATGATTTCCGCGTGAAAAAGAGCTCAAGTGGCAGCTACTTCAACGGAGCAGGACCCCGAAGGTCGGGTTACCCTCAACCGCAGCGACCGGCCAGTGCCGTACCCCCGGGGGCCGGCTCCCAGTCCCGGGGGCGCCAGTATTACCCCTACAGAGGCTCCTCCGCTGAACATACCTATGGGCCACCTAAACCTGTCAGGTATGTTATTAAATGGATATCAAGTGTGACGACCCAAAGTGGAAGCGAAAATAACCAGGTGCTGAAAAAGTTAGACAACCAAATTTATTGAAAAATTTGGCCGATACAGGAATTGAACCCGTAACCTCCAAATTCGACTCTGGTGTGCTATCCATTACACCAAAGCGGACAAGAAAAGGGGAAAGATAACCGCCTTTTATTAACGCTTGTACTTTGAGTTTTCACGGAAGGAACACATACTCCGTATGTGTCACACAAGTATTTATTAGTAATGTGCCTAGCCTCCAATATTATGCTCCAGAAATCCGACCAATTTAACTTCGTTCTGTAAATGTTGAATTTCAAGTTCCTTTAACTGAAATATGTTTTAAGTTATTCTATCTGCATTTTTAGGTCTATTTTTGTTATCTTTAAAAGGTTTAAAATAATTTTAGCTTACAAAAAGTTTAAAAAAACAACCTAAATGACATTATTTTTAATTATTCATAAAATTAGCATGAAATAGTGGAATTCTGAAGTTTTGAAACTCGAAACTCCGCGCTTTGGAGAACATTTTTAGCTTTTATGCACATATTTTTCATTCGGATTTCGCACTCATTAACATACTTTTAAACAGGTTTCTTGCTTTTTTTTTACTGGCCTCATACTTAAATTTTGTAGCATCTATACATAAAATTTGTTTCACACCCCGTGTGAGAATTTGTAATAAACAATCTTTTTACCCATTTTGAGTTCGGCGTTCAGAAAATTTTTTGTTTACATACAGTCTAAATTAAAATCGTGGTTAGCTATACAATTTCGCACAGTATTTAAAAAAATTAATAGAAAACTTCTGGCTTTTACACAAACAATCGACAACCTCTTGAGCTAGAAAACGTGATTTGACGTTCAAAGAGTATCGGGGTTGTTGCCACCAGTATATAAAACAGCTAAAGTTAAAGACTGACATTATCCTAGATAAATAAACAAAATAAACTAAATTGTTATTTTTTTACGTCGGTAATAAATTAGAAACGGTTCTTCCATTTTTCTATAAATCATGTAGATAGTTTTTTGTAAATATTGTTTTTAATTTTGAAAGCGTTTTATTTGTATGTACCTTTAATAGCCGCTTTATTTTTGTGGAAAATGCCCAAAAATTATTGCTAAAATTTAGGGGAACTTATTAAAAAAGACAAATTAAAAGATTGTTTTGTTTTTGCGTCAAAATTTTTTAGTGGTTTTTTTAAAACTATAATTACTTTGTTAGCATGGGCGTCTATTATTTGATAATATAAACAACTCCTTATATTAAAATTTTTAAATACTGTAATTATTTGTAAATTTAACACTTTCCTAAATTCTTTTTATATGAACTGTAAAAAAATTAGGAAATTTTTTAATTTGTTTACATTTTTAGCCCATAAATTTTAATTAATAATAAATAAGTTCTTTTCAAACGTAATTTAAAAGAAATGTGTCATACCATATTTACTAAACTAAACTTAAATGCCACCAGGAAGCGACATTACTTAAACACTGAATGTTGCTGGATTAATGCCAGCAGTTCATTTCAAATCTATTTTCAAATATTTGAAATGGCTAAAATAAAAAATAATATAAAAATATACCAATTTATATCTGAAAACATCATTTATTGTGCAAAAAAATATTAAAACAGCATGAAAAAATTACTTTCTGCCATAGTATATGTTTTTTACCTATGTTTTTATATTAATATATTCATATA
>JASAMX010011689.1:0-37774 GCA_030248175.1 Microlaimidae sp. YZB2_3 | reverse complement strand
TCAAAATAATCGGGTTGCTGAAAGATAAGGGGCCCCTTAAAATCGCGAGATAAGGTGGCAAAAATAAGTAACTCTGTAGTTACCTTATTTTTTTAAGGGGCCCTCTTTTTCAGTGTTGTGTGTAAGTCACACAATGACCGAAGTGTTTTATCCCCTTAATATTGTTTGAAAAACAAAATTATGAGATTCAACAAAATTATATTCGTTGAAACATAAATTTGGCGAAAATTTTTAGAAAATTTCAGACTTCGAACTTATATTTTTCTTCGTATTTGTGATTAAATCATCGGAGACAACGTGGTAAAAAAACACAAAACGAAAACAATTTTTAAGTTTAAGAGTCTTGTTGTTTGTTTCGAAACAAAGCAAGTCTATGTTTCATATTTTCTGATTTTTTAGCTGCTAATCGATATGTTTATCAAAATTTCTGTTAAAAACAATCTATCAAAAATAAGCAATGTCCTGCGCTTCGGCCATTTAAAGCTTCCAAGCTTCGGTCATTTAAAGTGGAGAAAGCTTCGGAGGTCCGCCCCTTAAATTAACAATTTAAAGATTATTTAAGCTCGAAATGAGTGTTAAATTATAAAATTATTAAATAATGAAATTATTTATTATTCATTCATAGGCACCTTGCACTGGAACTCGGTTTATACATGAAGTATGCAATATACACAAGCGTCACCATAATGGATAATTACCGTATCTCCTACTTATCTTTCGTAGTATGCAGATCAACCGATCGAAAGCGCGCGAAATTTTGATCGGTTGATCTGCATACTACGAAAGATAAGTAGAAGATACGGTAATTATCCATTATGGTGACACTTATGTATATTGCATACTTCATGTATAAACCGAGTTCCAGTGCAAGGTGCCTATAAAATTAATATAGAAATAAAATGGAGCTCCAAAAAGCGGAGTTCCGCTCTGAATTTCGGAAAAACTCACTATTTAGTTTTTATAATATTGCGAGATTTCCTGGTATCATGCGACAATTCATGGCAGTTTATTCGGCATGCAAATAGTATTTTGTTTGTTCTAATCGTTTACCAAGTTTGAGCGATCTACGCTTAAATTAGCTTCAGCAAAAAAGCGGGCTGAGAAAGTGTAACAGTAATGTATAGTAACCAGTGGTGTTCGCTTAAAATCTGGAGCAACTCGGAGCTTTGGAGAAAGCTTTGGAGCTCCTGAGCTCCGTATTATGTTTGTACTGATTTCATGAATATTTTAAAAGTAATAATCCCACAGATTATTTTGCCAAATTGTTTGTAAACTATGTTTATTTCATGACTTATTACATATAATACTAAAAGGACTAAAATGCGAATAGAGCAATTTAAAATATGTTTCAAGCTAAAATAAATAAATTTACATTCTCATTTAAGAGGCAAAGCGTTAGCTCCAAAGCTATGTCCGCTTTAACTGGCCGGAGCAGAGGACCGGAACACGATATTAAGAGTAGGATTATCACTAATAGCAGCAGAGAAACAGCTTAATTATAACTTATTTATGGTATCTATTGTAAAAAAACTAAAAATTCAGATAATTTTAAATGTGTTTCATCGTTTAACTGTTTTTTTTTTTAATTTTTCATGTTTAAAATATGGTAAATATAATTAGATAACTTTGTACCATTTGTTTCTTGTATTTTTTTTAACTTGTAAACTCTGGCGTAAACTTCGGCAAAAATACACGAATTAGTTTTAGTAAAATTTTTCTTTTTGTTTTACCATTTTTCCCATCATAATTACCCAAGATTAAATGCTTAAGACTAGTGACGTTCCTACTCTCTATCCGTAGTACGTACGGGCCATTTAAAACAAAGGAAGCACCCCTTGAATAGCAATTTTAAGCTTATTTCGGTTTGAAATATGCGCTTTAAACTACATATTGTAGCCGCATTTTTAGAGGTATTTTTAAGATTTAAAAAAAAGTTTTTTAAAAAATTTGTTTACAAAAAATTTTTTACAAAATAATCTATGGTACTACTCTTAACTATTCACAAAAATAGTATAAAATAGGATTGCCGATTATAAAGCTGCCAAAAGCCTTTTTTTTGCCGATTGAATTGCCGATCATAGTGCTGCCGTGTGATGCTCTGCGTAAACTTCGGTAAGGATACAAGAATCAGTTTTATTTAAACGTTTCTCTTGTTTTACGATCTTTATTTTATTTTCTGTTATAATTAAACAAAATCAACTGTTTTGAATGCATAATAAACCGACTAATTTGTTTAATACGCGCGATAAACAGAAGAATGCGTGAAATAAGGGGTTCCTTAAATATTTAAGGGGCCCCTTAGATAAGCGGCCCGTTAAATTGTTTTGAGAAACCACAGATAAGGACCCCCTTATCTAAGGGCCCCTTACTTTAAATTTAACGGGGCCCCTTAAACTAAGGGCCCCTTAAGACTTTTGAACAACCGGGCCCTGTTCTGCGCGTGTTTACACTGTAGTTGCATTGTCGCTATACAAAGAAAATAAAATCTTTGGTTTTAAAATTACTAATATTACCCAAGTTGGGATACTGTTTTTTTACAATTAAGGCTGGTTCACATCGGAGTGACAAGTGACCCGTTCTGCGCGCGTTTACATCATTACACCGTCATTGTTGCTGCGGTGTGAGCGCATCTCTTGACAGCTGCCACTCGGTGGGAACTAGCCTTTATTGTTATTTTTGGACAAAAAATATGTTATAAGGAGAAAAGACCGTTAACAATAAATCGTTGGAGAGTAGATCGTCGAAAAATTAAATCGCTTGGAAAGAAATCGGAGAGACAATGGATGGTTGAAAATTAGAAATCCGAAACTAAAAACCAATAAGCATATAATTTACTTAAAATATTTTTTGGATAAGAAAATACGTATCTCGGTTGTGTACAACACGCACCAGTAATTTTTTCTGCCATCAGATTAGAACCGTACGCCTTAAAAATTATACAGCGTACATAAAGCTAATTCTAAGCTAAATAATGGATCATTGGAAAGTTTGTATTCTAAGAAGTTAATTTTCAATCGCCCAGAATATTTTGGAACAAGCATTTTAACAATTTTTTTTACTTTATAAAAGCACAAATTTTTGGCCTTAAACTGGCTTAAAATTATTTGTGAAAATAAAAAATGTTAAATATTTTCAGTCTAAAGCTAAAATATTGCAGAAATGTACTCAAAATTAACGATATCTGACCATGTATAATTGGTCAGAATATCAGAATATTGAGCTAAAATCACAATAAAAATTAAAATAAAATTAGTATTTATGTGTGTTTGTGTGCCAGAACCAATTTGAATAAATGGTTTCTAATAAACATTTTAAATATTTTAGCATATGTTGTATGTAATGTTATTGATTTTTGTTAGGTTGTTTGCCACAGATATATAAGAGCCCCAGGGCTCCAAAGTATAACATCGGTTTTCGAAACTACAGAGCAGAACACCAGTTTTTGGAGTTCCAGAGCCCGGAAAAAATAGCCGGAGGCCGAAACTAAGGCTGGTCGAATTTAAGTCAGTTACCCGCTGGTCTATTTATTTAAGTTGGTGCAGCAATACAGTCCGGTTTGACAGTGATAGAGACACGGTTCGGAGAGTTTTGCAAAATATAGAGTGTCTTGATTTTGTGGTTTATTCTTGGCTCGGATTTATGCCAGGCAACATTATTCATAGTGGCCGGAAGGTTTTTATTGGCTGTTCGAGGGTTGTTTCGAATATTTTTAAAATTTATGATTTTAATCAATAAGTCAATACTAAAAATAAAATTGAAAAAACGTGGCTCATAATAAATTTGCGAAATCATTTTAAATAATCTTCTATGAATCCAAGCTTTACTCTCTTGGAGTTTTCAGTAGTTATGTAGAAATACAACTTTTAAGATATGAGCGTTGGAATAATAATAAGAAGAAGGTTCTTAATTTCAAACTCTGCTAAATTTATTCAGGTTCTTTTATTCATCAATCTCACATAATAAATAATTTGCATGATGAGTTGCACGCAGCAGATGATGATAATTACGTTTAGATTTTTGTTTTGTTTAAATTTTTTTGAATGCAATTAAATGATTTTTTTAATCTTAAATGCGAGACTAAAGATGAATTCTATCAGGGTGAAAATAGATGAGTGGCAAAGTAACCATTTGTTTTTTTAAAAAATATCACGTGCAGAGAAACACATGACGGAACTAAATAATAATTGGTTACATAACCGCTGAAAGTTTTTAAATTTTTCTCGATCACGGGTTTATTGTTTATTTCTTCCTAGCGGAGAGTGGTTACGCCCTTAATTTCAGCCTGGAATAGACTTTAGCTTTAATATAATATTGTTATTGTTCTATTTTTTAGTAATTGTTTTTTATTAAATTATAGTTTGTTTGAGTGAGACATGGTTTGTAGACAAACAATAAAATGGTCTAATTCTTTATTCCAACGTTTCGATCATAAACAGATCATCGTTAGGGTGTAAAATATTAACAATGTAAAAACAAGGGAATAATCAACAAAAATCGGAGTAATAAAGTATAATATTAAATAAAAGTATTCAAAACTGCAAATAAATAATATAATAAATAGATAAAATAAAATCGGTTATAAAACGTATTTCTCAAGCAAAGTCATATAAACACTACTCTCTCGGCCCATTTGGTGATTTTAAACAAAATAACGACTAAAAAACAACCAAATATTACTACACCTCCGGACCAATACAGGTTTCTGTACTTTTTTACCAACTAATTGGCAATATTTGATTAAAGTAAACTAAATAGTTAGTTGATTTTCAAAACTATTTGGTAATTTTTTACCAAATATATTCGGTAATTTTTTACCAAATATATTCGGTAATTTTTTACCAAATATATTCGGCAATTTTTACCAAATACTTTGTATTTGTATTATGTAAATTACAACAATTTTTGATGCAAAATGTTTTATTTAAAATCCATCTTGTCATAATATAAAGCAAAAAAATACACGAGAAGAAGAAAAAACTATCAAGCATAACTTTAAGTAACGAATAAAATAATTAGGGTCCAAAAAATCTAAAAATTTTCTGTAGCAAAATAACAAAGCAATAATTTTTATAGGCACCTTGCACCGGAACTCTGTTTATACATGAAGTATGGAATATACATAAGCGTCACCATGATCGATAATTACTGTATCTCCTACTTATCTTTCGTAGTATGCAGATCAACCGATCGAAAGCGCGCGAAATTTCGATCGGTTAATCTGCATACAACGAAAGATAAGTAGGAGATACGGTAATTATCCATTATGGTGACGCTTATGTATATTGCATACTTCATGTATAAACCGAGTTCCAGTGCAAGGTGCCTATAGTACTGTGAATTATAAAAACTTTAAATACAATTTTTTAACTTGAATGCTTATCATTCAATAAAAGAATTAAAAAAAATATAATTGATTAATTAGTTTTGTATTCGATTAAAGCTTTTTAATTATACAAAAATGAATCGTTTACACAATTATTTACACATAAATTAAGCATATAATTTTGTGAAAATTTCCTCAAGCTTTAAAGTTAACAACTTGAAAAAATCTGGATAATACTAAGTTAATTTTTGGTAAAGCTTAATATCGACAGTTGACAGTTAATTTTCCACGCGCAAATTAATTTGTATTTTATTTATTTAATTAATTTGTATTTTATTTATTTTTTCCAAAAGTCTAGACATATCAAGTGAGTGAACGTTTAAAAAATTCGGATTATTTCTATTAGCTAAAATATAACAAGCCCTTTTTAAAAAATTCGGATTTTTTTATTCCTTGTGTGGTTTTCGTACGGATTTATTTGTCTTTTACTCTGATGTACATATGGCAATGATTATAGGCAAATAAAATCTAGCTGACCGCGATATTTGCAGTATTGAATCGACTACTTAAAGGTGCAGTATACGAAATCATGGTGTATTTTTTATTGTTGTTTAATTAATACTAATCGATGTGTCAGGTTACCACACTGAGAAAAAAATGTATTACACCAAAAATTATAGGCAAATAAAATCTAGCTGACCGCGATATTTGCAGTATTGAATCGACTATTTAACAACAAAAACATTCAAAATTTTTCACTAAAACGGGTTAATAACAAAGATTAAAAACTGTATTTTAATAATTATTTATCAAATTACTTAATTTGGAACTTAAATGCTAACTTTTTAAGGGCTAAAGTTAGTTAATTTATGTATATTTTGTGAAAAAATGGGACTAAAAAAATTCTGCGTTTTTATTAACAAATTATTAACAAGAATACCGCATGGTTATTTCCAATGTTTATACACCATCATTTTTTAAAACAAAACATTTCTGGAAAACGGATATTAACAAAACTTCATAGAATTCATGCTAAGGTGCCAAAAAATTTAAATTTGGTTGAATTACGAAATGTATTAGATGAATAATGTCATTTTAAAAATATCTATTCTAAAAAGAATGTTTGGTGTTTGGTTTATGGTGTTTTTTGAAAATTTTTAAAATTGCAAAATGTAAAACTTATAGAAGTGAAATGTCTTTTTTATAGGCAGTTCACTTTTTTCTAAAGCAAAATTTTGAATAGCTAAAGAATACTACCAGAATAACAGCAATTAAAAACACACCAAAAAACCAACTGTAAAACACAAATTAAATTTTTTTTGAAAATGACAGTACTCATTAAATACTTTTTTAAATTGAGCCAAATTTAAAACTAAAGATTTTTGGTACCCTAGTATGATTTCTATGGAGTTTTATTAATATCCGTACAATAAATAAGTTTTCTTTTAAAAAATGGTGTATAAAAACAACATTGGAAATAACCAAGTAGTATTCTTGTTAATAACTCGTTAACCGTTGGGAATTAATTTTTGTTGTAATACAATTTTTTTCTCAGTGTGACTTAATACATCGAATAATATTAATTAAAACGCAAAATAAAATACACCATGAATTAGTATACTGCACCTTTACCAACAAAAACATTCAAAATTTTTCAATAAAACGGATTAATAACAAAGATTAAAAACTGTATTTTAATAATTATTTATCAAATATTACTTAATTTGTAACCTAAATGCAAATTTTTTAAAGGCTAATGTTGGTTAATTTTTGTGTATTTTGTGAAAAGGTGGAATTAAAAAAAATCTGCATTCTTATTTGTTTTAAACGTCA
This sequence comes from Microlaimidae sp. YZB2_3, assembly GCA_030248175.1. Classification (NCBI taxonomy): domain Eukaryota; kingdom Metazoa; phylum Nematoda; class Chromadorea; order Desmodorida; family Microlaimidae; species Microlaimidae sp. YZB2_3. The sequence continues at coordinate 30,618 of JASAMX010011689.1, read as the reverse complement.
TTACCGCACAATTTTAATTGGTCCCCTCATGTCTGCATTCTAATTTTCAGCGTCAGCCAGATATAATTTAACCATAGTATTGTTTAACTGTATTTATATTTTGCATTATTAATGTTATTACTATAATAATCTGAAAAAACCTACGCAACAAATAAATTCATTTCATTAAATAGGGTAGTGCATTTAATTTCGGTACTGTTTTGTTTTTCTGATGTAACTTTTCACTGTATGGCTCGATTTTCATGTTTGATAGCTCATTTTGAAGTTTTTACGATACTGCGTTGCGTCACAAAAGTTTCACTGCACGAAAATAGTTTTTTTACTTAATTAAATCAGTCTTTAAAAAAATTGAAAATTGCCGAAATTAAATGTATGCATTTAATTTCGACACTTTACAAACAATCGATTGTTTCTCAGTCAAAAAATTATCATTTTCAAAAATTTAAAAGCCTGTCATTATCTTCAGACAATTTACTTTAATTTAAGTTTCTACTTGTTGTTCAACGTGTAACTGGCAAAAAGTTACAGCTAAAATGCCAAATGGTATCAAAATGAGCAAAATTTGGGAAAAAAGTGCATTTAATTTCGGCAATTTTTAAAAGGACCCCCTTAATCGAGTTTAAGTGCAGTGACCCCTACACATTTCAACGTTGTTTTTTAACTATTTACAACTACAATTTAACACCCGACTATTTAATTTAACCCGTTTTGAACTACAGCAATATGTGTGCCGAAATTACACTATTTTATTTTATAACGATTGCTCACCACAGTCGCAACGTAAAACCACGGGGACTAAAAATTCGGAAAATAGACTAAATTTTACCAAGACAGTTTAATTTTTAAACCAATTTATTGCGTAATCATGAAATGCCCATGTTCTGAAAACGAGTAACAATTCTATTTTTTATAAATCACACAATTTCACATGAAAATATCATAACATAACAAATAAAAAGCTCACGAAAGTCATCTACATATAATTCTCATTTGAGTTATTAAACGTCGTATTCCATCCAGGATTACCAAAGATATAGTCCAAAATCAAAAATGCCCAATTTGGGAAAGTGCCAAAATTAAATGCACTACCCTACTTCAAATTATTTAGAAATTGGATTCCAGGGGCCTATTTAATAAAGATTTCTGTAATTGTAAATTAATAAACGCATTTCATTCCTTTTTATTTTATTAATTAAAAAATACGTACGTAATTGTCGAATTTATGGAATTTACAGACATGTAATTTTTTAAATTCTAAACGCAATTTTATATATTTACTTTTTAATTAAAAATGCAAATAAAAAATATGCGTTTATTAATTTATAGCTGTAAATTAATTACAAGCAATTTTTATGAAATAGGCTCCAGGGACTCCATGCTGCGGCTGCAATAATTTATAATATTAAAGACAACTGAAACAAATATTTCAACTCAAATTTAAAAAAAACAGATTTAATTTAAATAGAAATATCACAATATAATCAATAAAAATAATAAAGTTGTTGGAAATTAAATAAAAAAATATATTTTTTTTATTAAACAAAAGTTTTGTTGGTATATTCATTTTACACAACAACTGGCACAAAACTGTACAAATTACTATTTTGGGTATTGATTTTCCACAAAAATTTTAGAATTAATACTATAAAAGCTTTGCATGTTTTTTTCCCTGACATTCTAAAACAATAAGTTTTACGAAAAATGTGCAATTACAGCTGTGTAAAACTTGGTAAAATATATTGTAGCGATTTGTACATTCATTATTATTATTTAATTAGTATAATTATGTACGAAACAACCTAGTTTAAAAGAGACTGAATTTGACAAAAATAGGCTTTTAGTTGTATTATTTTAACATGTATTTTATATTTTAAACTCTTTATAAATATATACTGAATAAATTAAAAATTCGACAAAATACGTGTAAAAATAAGCATTAGGCTGTTTATCACATCAAAAAATTCCTTATTCTTATTGTAGTATGGTCGAATGATGCATGACGGTTCGGAACCGAAATTTAATCAAAATTATAATATTTTTATGTTTTTACGGCTCTTAAAGCCGCATCATGTTGTATCTATAGCTAATCGCACCTTTGACCTATCATCAAAGTATGTTTTTAAATATAAATAATGTTAAAAAGTAAGATAAAAAACAATTTCGTAATTCAAATTTTATGCTGACTGACTGACGACTGTTTTCCAATCCGTGTTGTTTGGCTGGTTTACATGACAATGCTTATTATTTTCAAATGCTGCAATATATTTTAGTTTAAAACAATTCGTCAACTTTCACTTTTACGGTAAAATTTAATTAAATTATATATGGTTTAAAATTTAAACTCGAGCGTCTGACCCACCCACTAAAACTTAGTTTGTTTTTATGTTTCAAGTCTGAGGAATCTGAAAATATCTAATAAAATTTAACGGAAGGTTGGGGGGAGGGAAGGGGCAATAAAACGGGGGGAGGGGGGGGGGGGTAAATGCAGCTTAAAACTAAAAGTAAAAATAGTTGGTACAATTTCCATACGTGTACCAAAATTCGATTTGACCGATGCAAAAGTAAATACAAGTTGCAAAACATTTTTATAACCTAAATAGAACACGTAGACCTCATTTTTGTGGTTATTTTTAAGATTTAAGCTATTGGTAAAAAGTTATTAGGCAATTTATACCCAAAAAATGGCCTTTTTCAGCAAGTGCAATTTATGTTAAGTTTAAGAAAAAAAAATTTGTAAACTAACAAACTAAATTAAAAACTATGTTTTAACAATGCTATTAATCTAAAAAACACAAAAAAATTTCAAAAAAAAGAGAAAATTTGAAAGTCACATAGACCACCAAAAACATTGACAAGAAAATTTGTAAATTTATAAAAAAAATAGAACACGTAGACCTTTATTTTTGTCGTTATTTTTGAGATTTAAGCTAGTGGTAAAAAGTTATGAGCCAATTTGTACCCCAAAAATGCCCTTTTTTGGCATGTACAATTAATGTTATAAAGAAATTTTTTTATTAAGCTTTTAATCGAATTAATATTATTTTTTTTGTATTACCAAGTGTCTGGCAGTTACAAATACACTTTTATTTTTTTCATCGTAATTACCAATTTTTTATAGTAACCGTTCAAATACCCACCAAATTTTAGTTGTGAAAAAATTAAAATTTTTGAAAAACAACTTATGTCAAAAAAAATCAATTATATTACAATTTTGTTTAATTTTTAGGTTTTTCTTAGGCTTAGAAACAATGAATCGGTAAAAAACTAAGTTTAAATTAGCGGTTAAAGTAAAACAAATTTTCTTGTCAATATTTTTGGTGGTCCATGTGACTTTCGAATTTTCATTTTTTTTTGAAAATTTTTGGGTTTTCTAGACTAATAGCATTGTTAAAACATAGTTTTTAATTTAGTTTGTTAGTTTACAAATTTTTTTTCGTAACATAAATTGCACTTGCGGAAAAAAGACATTTTTTGGGTATAAATTGCCTAATAACTTTTACCAATAGCTTAAATTTTAAAAATAACTACAAAAATGAAAATGAGGTCTACGTGTTCTATTTAGGTTATAAAAATGTTTTACAACTTGTATTTACTGTTAAATCGGTCAAATCGAATTTTAGTACACGTATGGATCTTGTACCAACACTTTGTACAGTAGTGTAAATAACATCTTTTAAATTTTAATTAAATATAATATAATATAATATTTTATTTCTAGTAAATTTACTATCACAACACAGTTAGTAAAAAGCGTGTATGCAACCCAGTTGGGCTACAAAACACAAACAAAATAGTACACTGAAATCAGGGGCGTAGCCAGGATTTCGGAAAGGTGGGGGTTGTACTCCATACAAATTTTTCAAAAGGGGGGGGGGGGTGTAGGGGGGTGTACGCCAAATTGTCAAAATACAGTAAAAAAGACATTAAAAAAGGGTAAAAAATTTTGCGCTTCGCGCTAGGTGATTCTTTTTGTTGTTATTTGCATTGTTTTTTTAAATTAAACTTGAAAAATTTCCGGTTTAAAAAGGTATAACATTAAAAATCGTGCGATAGCACGAAAAAATTTTCTAAAATTGTGTTTGAAATTCAATAAAAACATCACTTAAATGTTGTAAAAAGGTATATAAATGTCGAGCGCTGAGCGGAGCGAAGCGCGAGGAAATTTTTTAAAATTGTTCTCTTTGGACCCCCAAATTTTTACCTCCGCCAACCCAAAAGGGGGGGGGTTGCCACCCCTACAACCCCCCCCCTGGCTACGCCCTTGACTGAAATAAACATTAAAAAGTATCACAGAGGCAGTCCTGGCTTACTAGAAAAAAATGACTAAAGGCTTTATTAAAAAAAGCTCTTCAATTAGTCATTTATTGATAAGTTTTTATCTGATTGAATCACACTCCTAAAGATTTTTTAAAATCTTTTACTGTTTCAATAATTTTGTTAGGCATGAGCAAAATTAGGTTAGCATTATTTTTTCACACGTATGAAACTTTAACCGTATATGTCTTTGTTGCTTTATTTAAATATTCAAATAAGTAATATTAAAATTCAAAAAAATTTTGCCAATGGGAGACGTTTTGCTTCTGCCATACGTACGCTTGATATCGGTTGTAGTCATAGTAAGCAGCCTCTCGGTTTTTGGGGCTATACTCGACCTCCAAAATTTGGAGGAGTGTCCCAAAAATTTTTTGGATGTGTACCTCAAATATCTTATTATTAGCGTTCTTCGAACTGGGCGGAGACCACCCCCCCAATTTTTTTTTTTGGAGGGGGGGGGGTGTCGGGAAAACCCCAAATTTTAGAGAGGGGGGTGTCGGCAGTAATCAGGATTTTTTTTGGGGTAGACAACCCCCCTCCTGCTCCTGCCTAACTATGATATGATATTGTAGTTGTAGTAGCTAGAAATGACTACAAACAAGGTGACCTAAAGCCTCGGGTAGTAAACTGAAAAAGAGAAGGAGTCTAAGTCAAATTACGCTTTTTACTCTAAAAATAAACTTAAACTGCTTATTTATGCTTTAGAATTATCGTACATTTAAACTACTATTATGTTTATATGACTATTAAATGAACTTTTTAAAATGTACATATTGTGCTATCTACATTTTTTTATTCAACCTCTAAAATATGTGTTTCTGATTTCCAATAGTGTGGCGGCTCTAAACATTTTTTAAAATTTTTCCTACCAATTTTATGTATTCCCATCCTACCAATTTTTATATGGTAACGTTAAAGGTCATAATATAATCTAGTTTAAAAAAAATCAAAATTTTGACATTAAAGTAATATTATTCAATAATGATTCTCTGAATACAAATTAATTTGATTAAGAACAATAATTTTAATTTTTTTACTGATGGCTGGAAGGTGACTGTAGGGGAGGGCATCCAGCCCTTTACAAACCAGTGTAACTTGCTTTATTAATAACTGTTCCCCCCGTTTTAATGCCTCCCCCCCGCTCCAAAATAAAAAAACCCCAAAAAATAATGCACCCTTTTGACATATTTTTTCATTTGATTTTTTCAGTTTTTAACATATTTTAACGTAATTTATCCACTTCAACCCTATTTTTATTTCAATTTTTCCTTTTTAACCTTTTTTGTATTTATTTTTGCTTTTCCTCTGTTTGCTATTCTTTCCACGTGGCTCACCATTTTAAAGATGTCCTCATTAAACCCCCCTCAGTGGGTGGGAGGAGGTCACTGATCAGTGCACAGTTCTGCCTTCTGAACTATTTAAATTTTGTTTTGTTTAGTAGACATAGCTCTTCTTCGTTTTGTGATTTCTTATGCTCAAAAACCCATCAAGATGACATCGAATAACCTAGACGACTTCTTTTCGAAGAAACAGAAAAAATCCAAAAAGAAACAAATACAGGTACCTATATATAAATTTTAACCAGTCTTGTCCTTGTGCTGTTCACTTCAATAAAATAGTTGTATAGTTTGTGTATGAGAAACGGAAGGGGCATAAAGGACGTTTTAAAAAAGAGAACATACTTAAACAAGAGGGAATTAGATTCTAAATTTGGTAAAAACTAAGAATTTTTAGTATTTCCGACAGAAAAATGTTTTAAAATATGCACTTCTTACTGTTTAGAAAGCAATCTAGCAGCTAACTAAGACTTGACCTAAAACTAAGACAATTTATTTATTATTTATTTATTAACCTTCGCATAATGCAAGAATACTTGAGGCATAATTTAAAATGCAATGAGTAGGTATCCTTTTAGTTAAACCTTACGGATCTAATAAAAAAAATGATACCCCCATTACAAAAATGATTATTTTATCACTAGTAAGTTTTTTTGTTTACTATTAATTCATTTTTCACTGAGGTCATTTTTCTTTCATTTTTTTAAGCAGAAAGCAGGAGTGTTCATACCAAAAAATGTCTTAAAAATTTTCTTTTCAAGAATATTATAAATCCACAGTTTTGATAGTAGCATTTTACTCCTGTTGATTTTCTGATCTTATTTTTTTAGTAAAAAGTTTATTTTAATACGAAAAAAATTGCAGCCACAAAATCAAGAATTAGCTTGATTTTTTGATCTTTCCAGTTTTTAAAACACGACCGCACGACAAATAATAATATACAAGACCGATTGATTTAGTATGACAACCGTTTTAAAAAACATCCCAAAATTCGGCCATGGACAGTCGGCGTTTTGAGAGGCGTGTGCAACAGATACATCACTGGCAGGTTTTACACATAGGTGTTTTTTTGGGGGGGACAGAGGGGTCCACCCCCCCTAGAGCCAAAATTATGGACCCCCCCTAGAAAAAATTCAGGGGGGCTCCCCCTAGAAAAAATTCTGGGGGCCCCCCTCCCCCCCAAAGCTCGAGAGCGGTCCGGCCTGACAAAAACAGTGTTTAAATACACTTTTTTAGGCCTAAATAGGCTGTTTTAATACATAAAATTCATTATTAGACCTAAAAACACTTAAATTATTGAGTTAAAAAAATTTTGCTAAAAAATTGGACCCCTCTGACCCACCCCCTAAATTTGAAATTTCGCACCCAGAGTCGACCCCCCCTAAAAAGCCAAGGGGATAAGCATAGAATGCTATAAAAAGGGCTTTTTGACCTAAAATTAGCGTTTTTTACCCATTTTTCCTTCAAATTCGAAAAAGGATATGGGTAAAATGCACTCCAGAAAAAAAACTATATGGGTATTTTACGTTTCTCGGATTTTAACCCCCCCTAATTTGGGGTTTAACACCCCCCCACTCCGGACCAACTTGCCCATGTATGCTCCTGAGTGGGGGGGTTAAACCCCCCTTCTCAGAATTTGGGGGGTCAACCCCCCAACCCCCCGTGCCCATGTATGCTCAGAAGTGGGGGGGGGGAGAAAAGGTTAACCCCCCAATTTTGGAAAAATGAAGAAAAAAAAAGTCTTTAAAATGACTTCTATTTTAACTGCCTCCAAATTTGAGTTTTGAGGTCAAAATGAATGTTTTAGCAATAAAAAGCTCAAAAATGCAATAAAAAGGCTTTTTGACCTGAAATTAGCGTTTTTTACCTATTTTTCTTTCAAAATCGAAAAACGATATGGGTATTTTGCGTTTCTCGGATTTTAACCATACATGGGCACGGGGGGGTTGGGGGGGGGTTAACCTCCCCCCCTCGAATTCTGAGAAGGGGGGTTTAACCCCCCCACTCAGAAGTGGGGGGATAAAAAGTTAACCCCCCCCAATTTTGGAAAAATAAAAAAAAAGTCTTTAAAATGACTTCTAACTGCCTCCAAACTTAAGTTTTGAGGTCAAAATGAATGTTTTAAGCAATAAAAAGCTCAAAAATTCTATAAAAAGGGTTTTTTGACTTAAAATCGTTTTTTACCTATTTTTCCATTAAAATTGAAGAACGATATGGGTAAAATACACTCCAGAAAAAAAACGATAAGGGTATTTTGTGATTCTCGGATTTTAACCCCTCCCCCCTATTTTGAGCTTTAACCCTCCCACTCCGGACCAATTTGCCCATGTATGATTTTAAACCCCCCCCCCAATTGGGGATTTAACCTCCCCCCACACTCCGGACCAACTTGCCCATGTATGATTGTAACATTATAGGATGTGGACCAGTTGGGAAAAAAGCTAGAAAAAACAGTGAAACATCAGGAACAGAAGGACAAGGAGGAAGAAGAAGAAGAACGCCAACGCAAAAACAGAGAGGAACAACTGGAAGTGTTGGAAGATGTAAGCAGAAGTGGGATTTATTGTACCCAAAAAGTTTTTCGACCGAGGCAATAAAAAATTTAGGAGGGCTAGTTGAACGATAGAACAATTTAAGTGGTTTTACACTAATTAATAATAATTAACTAACCCATTCCTTAAATCCTTAAACAAGGTTGTCCTTAGTCGCCAACTAATATGGAGCCGATGCAGTACGATATGAGCCATATCATATCATACTGCATAAGCCCGTATTAGTTGTGAGTTCTAATATTGTGTAAAATAATTTCCCCTTTCCAGCAATTCTTATTTTGTATGGGGAGTTGGGGCTTCTACACAAACAAACTAATAGACAAACTTAATTTTTAGGCTTTTGAACATCCTCAAGTTTTAAAAAAATTTGAAAAAAAAACAAAAAATCCTACCATTTTGTTTTTTTATCTCCTTCTTTTTTTTAGTTAAAAGTACTAAAAATAAATACTAAAAGCTTAACTTTGGACCAGTATGTAAAAAAAATTTGAGAAGGAATTTAAAGAACAGCCCCCTGAATTTTTTAGCAGATAGTGTATAAAATGTAATAATCTTTGATGTTTGATTTTGAAATTCATTTTGGTTGGTTTTTAGGGTGACTCAGAATGGCATTCTTTCGCTGGACAAGACCCTGCAAGCGTTAACATTGCCTCTATTGCTCCACTGGATGTGAAGTAAGTTAGTGTGAACCCCTTTTCCATCCCCCTAACACTTTTAATAATGCGATTCCATATCTGTGCACGGTGTGCTCCCCTCGTCGGAATATTAATGAATGGCAGTGTGTCCCGTTTTATTGCACCGCCCAAAAATGGAAAAAAAGTGCCCAAAAATTATGGCGCCATTTTTTACATATTGAGACGACATCATCGCAAAATGTTTACAGTTTTAAGCCTATTTTAATGCACTTTAAGCCATTTTAAACCCATTTTTACTTAAATTACACTTTTTGTCCTTTTTTCTTTTTTCCTTCTGTTTTCTCCTTTTTTCCTTTTTTCCCTCTTTTCCCTTGTTTTCCCCGTTTTAAAAAATTGCACTCGTGCCCCCTTTGTTAACTGGTCTACCCTCATATATGTTTTTTTTTTGGGGGGGAGGGCACAGGGGTTCAACCCCCCTAGAGCCAAAATTTTGAACCCTCCCTACAAAAAATACAGGGGCCCCCTCCCCCCAAAGCTCGAGAGCGGTCCGACCTGACCCCCCCTAGCGAGGCTGGCCCCCCAAAAACTTTGTTACAAAATCGGACCCCCCTCGCACCCGGGGTGACCCCCCTAAAAAGCCAGGGGGGTTCGGGCCCCCTGACCCCCCTAAAAAATTTGGCCTTCCGCCCGGGGGTGGACCCCTCTAGCGGACCCGACCAAAAACGTCTGATCTATGTCTACCCTTGGTCGATTCCTTCTCCCAATAAAAGCTACGGGAGAGGGTACGGACCTTCTTTTTGGACACCCCCCTTTGCTTTAAAAGGGCCATTTACCCAGAGTATTTACCATACATGGGCAAGTTGGTCCGGAGCGGGGGGGGGGGTTAAACCCTAAATTAAAATCCGAGAAACGCAAAATACCCATATCGTTTTTTTTTCTGGAGTGCATTTTACCCATATCGTTTTTTTTATTTTGAAGGAAAAATAGGTAAAAAACGCTAATTTTAGGTCAAAAAGCCCTTTTTATTGCATTTTTGAGCTTTTTATTGCTTAAAACATTCATTTTGACCTCAAAACTTAAGTTTGGAGGCAGTTAGAAGTCATTTTAAAGACATTTTTTTTCTTCATTTTTCCAAAATTGGGGGGGGGGTTAACTTTTCCTTCCCCCACTTCTGAGTGGGGGGGGGGGTTAAACCCCACTTCTAGAATTGGGGGGGGGGGTTACACCCCCCCCCAACTTCCCCCGTGCCCATGTATGGTATTTACCCACCCCCTAGCTTCCTGATGTTAATGCATGTTAACCTATGAATGGCTGTGTGTGAGTATGACTTTTTTAATTTTATTGCATCTTATTTTTAAGAAACTACAAGTTTGTTGTGTAATTAGTTGACCGTATAAACAAATTATTTTCATAATTGTACCTGCAATTTTTTTTATTCAGTGAGCAAATACACAAACCAGATGCTTATAATATATTGTATTATATGTCCATCTTAGATTAGTTCACTTCTTTTCTGTCTAAAATTTTTGCTGTTAAAGTTAAGATTTGCAGATGTTTCTAAATCAAAAGTTATTCAGGACTGAGAACAGTTTCACTTTACTCAATCAGAATTTACTAAATTGCTCATTGAGTATTTTAAATTTTTCTGTTAATTACTGATTTTTTTAGCTACGATGAACAACAGGAGATTCTACAGCAGGAGCAGAACATGGAGGAGCAAACGCAGCGAAAGACATGGAACGTGCCGGGATCCAATCCGGACGCCACCAATGAGAATGAGGAACCGCAAGTCAATGGCGACGCAGCGCCCCCTGCCCCGCCCTCGCAAGACACTGGGCCTAAGAAGTAAAATACCTATTAAGTTTTTTATTATTATTATAAAAACGTAAGAACACATAAAATCAAAAAATCGCCAGACAGGTACAAGGCTGAAGTTTGCGTTTTTATTTCTTCCCGACGAATCGCAACACAAAAAAAGTTAAAAAATTGAAATGAAAAAACTAGCCATATATAAATACGGTCATCTATAGCTAGTGGCAGAGGATCTTCACCCGGAGTAAATAACATTTAAAGTCTAGAAAAAAGGGTGTCCTAGGCCCCACTCCCACAAATTTTAAATTTTTTTCTCTGACCCCCCTCTAGAATTCCAAATTTGATCCCCCCCCTTCCATGGAGAAAATTTTAAAAATTATTTTTATCCTAAATAATATTTCTTCCAGAAACGTGAATTTTTAACCAAAGGTCGTGTTTTTATACTCGAATAAGTCATTTTATTTAATTAAATATAGTATTAAATGTCCTATAAGATAACAATAAACTTTTAGTTTGCATTTCATTGGACATTGGACACTACGACCACCTGACCCCCTCTGGGTTTTGAAATTTTCCACCCTGGGTCGACCCCTCCCCCTAGAAAGCCAGGAGGGGGGGCGGTTCGACTCCCCTAGGACCATCTCCTGGATTTTAAAATGTTATTTTACCCGGGGTAAAAACCCTTACCTCCCCTAGCTTGGTAACCATTTTCATTTATGAAGAGGTGAATCCCTAGTGGCCTAATCGTTTTTAGACTTAGTATTAAATTTCATATAGGTTAAGATTATATTATTAATGCTTTAAAAATGTATAAAAATAAATGTTTTTTTTTTCACTAAAAACTTTTTTTGACAGTAAAAATAGACCAAAAATTGCAAGGTACTTGTAAATTAGTTGGGAGAAGAGGAGGAGAGGGAAGTTGGGTGGGCTTCGCTATGGGGGTTAGGTAAGCCAGACTGCTTTTTGAGTTTTTGTGGGAAACCAAAAGTCTCTACCCCTGGGTTTTTTTAAAGAATGGGGGAGTCCAAAATCGTGGCACTGAGTGTATTGCGTTACAATAAAAGCTGTAAATAAAAATTTCGGCCGGTTTTTTAATCATGAACGGTTTAGATACGTCCCGCCTTCTCAGCGAATGGCAAACAGAGCCGGTGGCTGGAACTTAAACGCAAACGTGACGCCAAACCTGGAAGACAGCATGCAGTTCCCCAGTCTGGCAGATGCCGACACCATCGCCAAGGAACAGGAGGAGGAAAGGAAGAAGGATGAGTGAGTGGCAGAAAAGGGTTTCTTTGGGAAGAGGCGATTAATCTAAATTATGGAAGCCACTGAAGTTAAAATATTTGGGGAATAATTTATCTGTTTAGAGGGGAGGGGGGGGAGAGGAAAGCTGATGGGGATTAGCTTAACACCTTTTTTTATTTCCCAATGTGGGAGGAAAAATTTTTAAATTTATCTTCAGCTTTTTTAGAGCAAAATGTTTTGGTTACTTTTTAAACCCAACTCACGAAATTTTTATTATAATTTTTATTACAAAAAAATCACTGATTCAAAGTATTTTTTTAAACCATTACGTCGTGTTTTCAAAAGAAGCTTAAGGGTGGGAGTGGGACTAAGATCTTCGATTTTGATGATTTTTTTTTGGGAAGATATTTCCTTGAGAGCCAGTCCCAAACCCTTGTTACTTTTTTCGTCGAAATATCTTTATCGGTTAAAGAATATGACGTTTCGAAATGGCCAATAAAGAACTTTTTAGACCATTTTGTACTTGAGAAAATTTTTTTACGCTCACTTCTGTTACAAGAAAACGCACAAACATAATTTTACTTGAAAACGTTACAAGGTTTTGGGAAGTGTGGAAGTCTTTTTCAAAGAATTAATTACAAGTGTGTATCGCCATACATGAGCATGGACCGACAAGCTAAAAGGGTGGCTACCTCAAAAAATGGTCCTTCGAAAGCTAGGAAGGGGGTCTCGGGGGAGGTCAATACCCCCTAGGTTTCAGGGGGGTCGACCCGGGATGGGCCAGTTTAAAATCTAGAGGGAGATTAGGAGGGGTCTAGTTTCCAAAAAAAGTTATTTTAAATCATCAACTTAAGTTATTTTGCGTTATTATAGAATTTTATACACCAAAATAGGCTTTTTAGGTATGAAGAATTACAAAAGTATTGTTTTTCACCACAACAACGTGTTTGTAACAGTAAATTTTGACCTAGATTTATACCCAAAATTTGGCTCGGAAAGGAAAAGGAGTAGATTTTAGAGGGGGTAGGGTGTCAAAAAAAAATTTGGAGGGAGGGTGGGGGGGCTAGATTTTTTTCTAGGAGGAGGGGTCCGAAATTTCGAGGTTAGGGGGAATGCACCCCACCCTACTCTCCTCTCCCACTATGCTCATGTATGTGTATCGGGTTTTTCTTAAGCCGAGAAAACAGCCTTAAATTCGTTATGAAGTAACGACCTGATCTTTTTTGTAGGTTGAAAAAACTGAAAGATTTGGAGCGTCAGAAGGAGGCGAGGGGCAGGGACTCAGGGGACGTAAGAACGACAGAATTCACGGAAGTGGGGGCTCCGCGCCAACCCGCTCCGCCAACCTCCGCCCACCAGCCCTCCCGCGGCGCCTACGTGCCACCCAGTCGCCGCAACCGACTCCAGCAGGAACAGGAGGTCTCGACGGAAAACCGATTTTCCAGTTTCAATTAAGGGGTTCGGGGTGGCGTCATTGTACCGTAGACGGGCGGCCGGTCTTTTAAATTTTTTTGTGAAGTGGGAGGGGCTTAGGACTCCGGAAACACCCGACTTATTTAAAGTATTACTTTTGCTATGTTTTACACGGATAAAAATTAAGAATTGACCTTAAGCTAATATAAACAACTTCTTTGTTGTTGAAATATGCCCATCTTCCGTTTTGCCAAAAGTTTCTACAAATAAGTAGTTTTAGATATAAAAAAGGAGGCTTTTGGTAGTTTGCTTTTTCGAAGGATCATCATTATCTTCTGCCCGTCTACGTTTTTTGCGGCGACGTAGGGTATTGAGTCAGCCCGAAACTGCTGTTTATTGCTGCCCTTTGGGCTGGTTCACGCCGGAATGGCAGCTGATAGCTAACGCCCGCGTTTACATCATAACGCCGTCATTGTTGTTGTGGTGGAAATGGTGTGCGCTGTGCGTCTCCTATTAGCTGCCCTGCCCTTCCGGCGTGAACCAGCTTTTTAAGTCTGATAGCGAAAATAGTGCACCACCGTCAAAAGCGCTAAAGTAATTATATAACAAACCACGGAAAAAGTAGATAATGTTAGGAAAAATTTTTATTTGAGTGGGGTAGTTACGTTTGTGCTATGGCTCAGAATTCGAGTCGAGTTACAAACAACTTCCATATTGAAAAACAGTACCTTCTTAATCATGCTAATACTGGAGTCGTTTTTTTTTCTTGGTGCAAATTTTCTTACTGAAAAAAAAGGCTTTGAATTGATTTTTTATTATTTTTACAGTCGTAGTAAAACAGAATTACAGTCAGTTAGTTATGCGGAATTTTGATTTAATATGAACAGTTACTTTAAAATTGCCAAGACTTCTAGCTACAAACTAATGCTTCTGTTTTTTAAGCCTTTCGGTGATTAAGCATAATAAAGTTTATTATCATTTTTTGATACTGTAGAATTTGTGCAGTCGGGCAGACTCAAAAAAAAAGTTCTTACTCTTTTTAATTTTTTGTGTATTTAATATTCTTCTTCGTTCTAGTTTATATTCGTGTTTACAAACAATATATTTCTTTGTCCTCATTTTTGTGTCGTTCGTTGGGTGAACTCGGGCGGTTCAGAGAGTAAATTTTACATTTTAAATCAATGTTTTACGGATTTGGGATTCCCGATTTACCGGATCGCGCCTTTATGTAATATTATGCTGGTAGTTCCGTTCCGGGTTTCCGATGAAGACTTTTTGGTCCCAGGTCGTGTTTTTTGCAAAATATTCCTTTCTAAAAATTACCTTTTAGTTTCAGCATTTCATTTCTAAATCTTCGGTTTAAAAAATAACTTTTTCGAAAATATATTAGTAACATTTTGGCCGTCTACCCCAAATAATCAGAATCACGACCACCTAAAAGCAATAACCCCTATCCATACTAATTTTTGGCACTCTTAACCTATTGAGCAGCAGGGTCGACGTTTTAAAATGGGATTTTACGAAGGGTGCTTTCAGTTAATTGTTGAAAATACAAATAAAAAATGTTACATGTTTTTTTAATCATTTTATTACATAATCGCGACAAGTCAAAAAGTTATTGTTATGAAGTAGATTAATAAAGTTATTAAAAGTAAAAAAAACATAGCATGTTATCTTTATATAGCGTTAATTTTCTGTGTCTCAAATTTTTTCACCACGCGTAAAATGTTAAAGGACGGTTATCCTGATTAAATTAATAGTGAGTGTAATCTTAAGAAAACTATTTTAAAGTTTTCAAAAACAAAGCCTAGGTAACTAAAATCTTAAATTTTAAACTTGGTTTAATCGAAACAGTAATAAATAAATAGGGCAATTTTTGTTTAAAAATAGAGGTAGGTTTAAATTATTTTAACGAGTCATTTTTTGTTGAAAAAATAGCCATAATTTATTAATCGTGGGAATTTAAATTAACCACGTTCAAAACAAAATTTTAAGCTTTTGACTACTTGTTCTGCAACGTTTAATTCATCGAAATCCGCTGATTATTAATAAATTTAATTTATTTAGGCAACATACTATTTTATACGAGTTTTTAATTTTACATTTATTTAAACAAAGATCTCTTTTTTTCTTTTGTTTTCAATTTTTGGATAAATACATTTAAATTAATTAGTAAAAAATACAAAAAAAGTTATAAATATCTTCTATACTACTTCGTTTTTCATACTTTTAAAAAATCACAATAAAAATAATAATGTAATTTTTCTATAAAGACCATTTCAAAATATACTCGTTCAGTTTTTTAAAAGCGCATATATATACTTTACCAATGGGAATGACTGTTTACTATTTAAATTTTTTAAAAAATCGCTAAAATTATTGTAATATTATATCAAAATGATAATGTAATCGGGTCATTTTCGAGTGAAAGTGTTCGGTGAATAGTTATGGTGAACGTAGGTAAAGTTTTTACGAAATTTTCTTATTTTTGTGTGGAATATTTTAAGCAAATATCCAGTGTAAATAATAAAAAATAATTCAAAATATTAAACTCCTATAATTTTTTGTTCCTTAGGTCAGTGCTGCCCTAATTAGTTGTGATAGCGCTTCAACGGCGTTGCAAACGCGGTTGAAGCAAATAGTTTTAACTAATTTGTTATATTTTGACTAAAAAATGTACACTTTAAGTAATATCGACAGGGCGTTAAAAAGTGTACAACCCCTAAAATTATTTGGAAATTTCTGACACACCAGAATATTTATAAAATGTTAAAAATAATCTTACAATATTACATTTTGCTTAAAATATTTGCGGTCTATAGTTGTTTTGGTGATGCTCTGTGAATATTTTACAAAATTGTGTGCTACTTTTGTGTACTGGTTTAATTTAATAAAAAAAATTCAAAAAGTTCTTGATTGCAGTTTATTTTTTAAGCGGTACCCGACACCAAAGAATCTTTTAAAAAATACAGTTTAACTAATTATACGGTAGCTAGCTTAAATTCCGAAACGCATTTCTGGCCTGATTCAAAACAAAAATGCAGTTTTTTAGTGTCGTAAAAATCAGTTTTTTTCCTTTAAAAAACTGCCGAACAATTTACTGTTTAGACGAAAAATGGCGTCTTAAACCACTGCTGTTCGATAAAAAATATGCGCCTTAATTGCTGCCGCCACGCTGTTCGATAAAAAATATGCGCCTTAATTGCTGTCGCCACTCAGTCAAAGTCCTTTAAAACACTGAGACATACTTACAGACCTGTGCACAGTCTGCAAATCGCCCCCCCGCTTTATTGGATAATTTGCCCCCCCCCCCCTCCGCCCCTAAATAAAAAAGTACCCAAAAATTTTAAAGTTTTTTCTTCTTACCTTTGGAATTCTTAAATGGACCAACTCTCCTACCAGCTGAAATTTTGGTATAAATCTACTTCTCAAAATCTGCAGTCAGCTCAGAAATACGATTTTATTGATATAGAAACTACTTTTTTTCTACATTTTTAATAAATAAATAACCTATTTTAGTACATAAAATTCTATATTAGTGCTAAAATTATTTTAAACAATTTTGGGAAACCGCACCCAATCTGAACAGTGATGTGCCCGCCAGATTACGAAGCGGCCGCATTCCCACTCTAAAATCCGGCTTCGCCAGATTTATTCGTTGGAATTTTTTTGAATTTTGAGAAGAAAAAAATTGCCCTAATATTAGTTTAACATTCCTGATGCGTTCCAAAAATTTTTGGGACCAAGATTTTTTATTGCATCGATCGTGGTGATAAATGACGTCATTGTTAAACAATTTTATCATTTCAACTGATAGCCAAGTGTCAGTGGCGTGCCCAGGATTTCATTTCGGGGGGGGGGGGCGGTCTGGGGGGGCACATACTAACTCTGAAGGGGGTCTGGGGGCGGCAGTTCCCCAGAAATGGGGGGGCGAGAGCGCCCCAGCGGGGTCAAGAGGCAGAGCCCTTTGCGAGGGTGTCCGGGGGGCAGAATGCCTCCCGGGGAGAATTTTTTTAATTTAAGGCGCTAAAATACACTAGAAAGTTTAATTCCAGATGATAATTAAAACAAAATTTAAGTTTTTTTTATTCCTATCCATTTAAAACGTGTGTTTGAAACGTTAATAAAAGGTTAATAGTGTTTATAGTAGTTTTATTTAACATCTATGCCTTAAATATTGAGCGGCAAAATCGATGGAAATGGAAAAACTGAGATAAATTGTCAATTTAAACTACCCGCGAAGCGGGGAAAATTTGGTTTTTTGACTATTAATATGCTTTTGGAAGGCATCAGGAAGGTTTCTGTATTAATATTTAAGAAAAAAAAATTTCTCTCCCAAAATTCAAAAAACGTAAGGGTCCCCCCTTACGAAAAAATCCGGCTTCGCCGGATTGCATAAAATTGTTTTACACTATATACTAAACAGAAAATTATGACAAAATTATCAATTACATTTTTAATTTATTCCAGATATTAGCACAAAAATTAGGGTGGAACTTTACTCTGGGGAACATTTCGCTGGTATCTATACGAGATCTCTGTAAACGGTGCTGTTTTTAGTGCGTGTTTCAACATGGAAACTACCAATCTAAAGCTGCCATTAGAAACTCGAATGAAAATTCTAAATTATTTGCTATTCGAAGACTGGTTCATAGTGGAAGAAGTGAATCGTGATTGGTGTTTGGCTAGTCAGGAAATGATACGAAAATGGGTCCACAAAAACAAAGTTACCGGTATTCATTGGGTAAAAAATGGCCAAGAAATAAATAGCTGGCGGTTCGTGCGTGTAAAAGTTACTTAAGCCAACGATGAAAAGGTGTCTCATTTTCATTGAGAAACCATGAATACAATAGAGATAGCCTTAGCGTTAGCTGTCAAGGGCGTAGCCAGGGGGGCTTATGGGGTTGTAACCCTCCCTTTTGGGCTGGCGCAGGTGAAAATTTGGGGCCTTAAAAAAGTTTTTACAACTTTTAAGTGATGTTTCTAATGAATTTCATTGAATTTCAAAGACAATTTTTGAAAATTTTTTTGTGCTCTGGCACGATTTTTAATGTTATACCTTTTTAAACCTCTAATTTTTCAAGGTTAAATTTAAAAAACAATGCAAATAACAGCAAAAAGAATCACTTAGCGCGAAGCACAAAAAATTTTACCCTGTTTTAATGTCTTTTTTACGGTATTTTGAAAATTTGGAGTACAACCCCCCCCCCCCTTTTTCGAAAAATTTTTATGCAGTGCAAAGTGCAACCCCCCTCTTTCCGAAATCCTGGCTACGCCCCTGTTAGCCTTAACAGGGGCGTAGTAGTAGTAGTAGTAGTAGTAGTAGTAGTAGTAGTTTGTAGTCTTATTTTTTTATAAAATTGCTAGTTTTTTTCTTAGTTCAGGTAGTTTTAATTAAACATTTTTACAATTTCGTTTGTTTCAAAAAAGTATTTTTTTGTTAATTTTTCTCAATTTTTTTGCAAATAGGGCAGTTACATCACATCTCATGTCTGTAGCCCATATAGTTTATGTCATGCTGTTTTTGTACTGTTTTTAAGTGTTATTGGATTTAAAACTAAGCTAATTTTACCAAAAACACAGGAAAACATTCTGCGGAGTTTTTCCACACTATTTTTTAATCATTTATGAAAATAATACCTAATTTATTTTTGCACGCACGAAGAATGAACAATGATAACAATATTATTTTGTCTTACCCTAAACAAATTAAGATTGGTTCGAAACTCACCCGGATTTCTGAGGATAAATTTAAGCAATTATCGTGTAGCTTTCCGATTTTCGTTGACATAGTTAAAGAATTAAGATTGTCTTTGGATTGTTGTGAAAAACTTTTAATTAAATTTAGTCACGAACATGGGATCTACATGTTTCCAGGCGATTTGGAAACAGCGAAGATGCATTTAAACAAACATCTTTTACCTGCTAATTCACCTTTGGGTTTCTGGCTGTTTAAAAAATTGAAGCGGACAAAAATTGAATCTGCGCCAGTATTACCCAGTCTTCTAATGGTTCACGCCATTTTCTTCGGCAGTTTTTTTCGAGGGAATAAGCAAGAAGTGTGAAAGCAAATTATTTTGTGTTAATGTCAGCGGAAAATAACAGCTGAAATAAGTTTTAATCACGAGATTATTTCCTTAATTAATATATGCCATATTTATATTTCCAGTTTCAAAATTTTAGGCTTCCTTTTTAAAAATTCGCAGAACCTTGTTTTCAGTGATTTTATTACCTACAAACTAAGCTTTTTGGGATAAGAGAGTATCCCGGTTTCAGGCATAGAAGGGCCGGAGGTGGAGGGAGGGGTGAGGGTTATTGCACATACCTCGGAACCCCCGAAACCTCGAAACTGGTGACGTTCCCTCTGTAAAATTTGGAGGTAGCCGTACTCCTTAACCCCCGGGCTCATTTGTCACACCCAACCTATCATATTTGTCACATTTAAGATATTGCTCCGTCCGGGCCATGGGTAGAGTTATTTAAAGTTTGAAAAAGGGTTTTTTTTTTCATACCAGAATGAGAGAAAGAGAGGTTAGCCCTTAGTATTTTAAAATTGAGGAAAATTATTCAATGTCTACTAGTTGCATACAAACTTGGAATTTTATGATTTAGTGCTTTCTGTCCGAAGACTTAATATTAGTGTTTTTTCTTTTTTTTCTCTTCAAAATCGAAAAACTATATTTTAAAACCATTTCAAAAAAAAAACAAAACAAACACAGTAGTAGCGCTAATAACATTAGATACCGGCATGCATGGGCGTAACCAGGATTTCGGAAAGGGGGGCGGTCCAACCAACCCTGAACAAAATTTCCGAAAGGAGGGTTCAGGGGGTCCACATCCTAAACATTATAAAAGAACAAAAAAAATTTTTCCGCGCTTTGCGCGGAGTGTTTATTACCTTGTTTATGTCACATACTTAATTATTTTCCTATTATTCAATAAAAATAAGTCTATAAAACCAAGAAAAAAATTTTTACAAACAATTTTACACCTTAAAATTTTTGATTTTCAAAACCCTAACAACTGAAAAAAGAAAACATTGAATTACAGCTGAGCAATGCAAAGTGCGAGAAAATGTTTTTAAAATTTTACTTCTCCTAAACTTTGAATTTTTAATCCCACTATATAACAATCTAAAGAGGGGTCTATCGTGGTCGTATCAATATTACAAAACAGAGTGACATAAATTTGAAAATGCGGACCAATTAAAACATTAAGAATGGGGTGATCCAGTGTGGTCATACCAAGATTAAAAAACAAACAAACACAAATTTGGAAGTGAAGACTATATTATTAATCAAGCGCTGAGTGGAGCGAAGCGCAAGAAAAATGTTAAAAAATGGCACTTCTAGACCATAGGTCACCGACCTTCGACGGCTCAGGGGGGGGGTCCACACCCCGGGGTGTGGAGGTTTTTGACCTCCAGGGGGGGGGTCACACCCCGGGGTGTTTTTTTTTGAAAAAAAGCAGGGGGGGTGGTCACACCCCGGGTACCATTTTTTTGACCAAAATTGACAATTTTTTGACGAAATTTGACCATTTTTTAAGCATTTTTTGGGAAATTCTAGTTAGGGGGGGTGGTCAAAAATGGGCCTTAGGGGGGGGGGTCAGGGGTTCAAGGGGTCGATGGGGGGGGGGAGGGGTCAAAAATGGGCCTTAGGGGGGGGGATAGGTCTCAGAGGCCGTAGGGGGGGGGTGACCCCCCCCACACCCCCCCCCCCCCCTTCGGTGACCTATGCCTGTAAGTTTAGACATTTTTTACCGTTGGCATTCCCCTGGCAACACGGTCAAAAAGGTAGGAGGGGCTGAACCCCAAATTAGGGCGGGTAGATGGGATTTCAAAATCGGGCGGTCGAGAAACGCAAAATACGGGCCATATCGTTTTTTTTCTGAGGAGTGCATTTTTAGGGTGGGGGGGTGGAGCCCATATAGTTTGGCGATTTCGAAGGAGGAGAGCATAGGGGGGGGGGGGGGGGGGGGGGGGTAAAAAACGGGGGGCTAACCCCCAGATTCTGAGAAGAGGGTTTTAACCCTCCCCCCACACTCAGAAGTGGGGGGAGGAGAAAAGGTCAACCCCCCAATTTTGGAAAAATGAAGAAAAAAAATGTCTTTAAAATGACTTCTAACTGCCTCCTCCAAACTTAAGTTTTGAGGTCAAAATGAATGTTTTAAACAATTAAAAGCTCAAAAATGCAATAAAAGGGCTTTTTGACCTAAAATTAGCGTTTTTTACCTATTTTTTCTTCAAAATCGAAAAACGATATGGGTAAAATGCACTCCAGAAAAAAAAAACGATATGAGTATTTTGCGTTTCTCGGATTTTACCCCCCCCTAATTTAGGGTTTAACCCGCCCCACTCCGGACCAACTTGCCCATGTATGGTCCCAGGTTGAAATACCCCTTTTTGTTTACCCGGTGAATTTCAAAGATCCAACCTGCTCGATAATTTTCTTGACGAAATGCTGGGTTTTCAAAATGACAAATCGGTGGAAGTTAGAAAGTTTGTTCTGGGGTTTATTACTGAAGCTTGGTACGTTTTGTTTGTTAAAAACGAATTGAAAAAATCTCTTTCAAAAAAGACATTCAAAAACCCGGAAAAATATGAGCAGAGCAGACCTGTGCACGGTCTGGAAATGTCCCCCGCTTTATTAAACGATTTGCCCCTCCGTTATATTGCCCCCCCCCCCGCCCAAAAATGGAAAGGTGCCCAAAAATTATGGCGCTATTTTTTTTACCTATACGACGCCATCATCGCAAATTTTTTGCATTTTTTACCCTATTTCAATCATAGGTGTTTTTGGTCGGGTCCGCTAGGGGAGGGGTCCACCCCCGGGTGGAAGGCCAAAATTTTTTAGGAGGGTCCAGGGGGGTCCGGACCCCTCTGGCTGTTTAGAGGGGGTCGACCCCAGGTGCGATATTTCAAATTTAGGGGGGGGGTTAGGTTAGGGGGGGTCCAATTTTTTAACAAAATTTTTTTTAACTCAGTAATTTAAGTGTTTTTAGGTCTAATATTGAATTTTATGTATTAAAACAGCTTATTTAGGCCTAAAAAGTATATTTAAACACTCTTTTTAACTAAAAAACCGTGTTTTTGACAGTAAATAAAAAATATACTTGAAAATTTTGGTCGGGAGGGGGGAGGGGAGGGGGGTCAGCCTCGCTAGGAGGGGTTAGACTCGAGCTTTGGGGGGGGAGGGAGGGCCCTGAATTTTTTCTAGGGGGGGTCCAAAATTTTGGCTCAAGGGGGGGTGCACCCCTCTGTCCCCTCCCAAAAACACCTATGTCCACTCAGCGCTCGATTAATTGATCTCAACTTACAAATTTGTGTTACTTTGTTTTGTAATCTTGTATGACCTCCCTCGACCCACCTCATTCTTAATGTTTTAATTGGTCTCCACTTCCAAATTTGTGGGAAATTTTTTTACGTTTAGGATTTGGACCCCCCTGGACCATACATGGGCAAGTTGGTTCAGACTGGGGGGGGGGGGTTAAACCTCAAATCAAATCAAGGTCAAAAGTTTTTTTTATTGCATTTTTGAGCTTTTTACTGTTTAAAACATTCATTTTGACCTCAAAACTTAAATTTGGAGGCAGTTAGAAGTCATTTTAAAGACATTTTGATTTTTGTAAGATTGGAGGGGGGTTAACCTTTTCTCCCCCCCCCCTCACTTCTGAGTGGGGGGGGTTAAACCCCCCCCACTCAGAAGTGGGGTTAGAATTTGGGGTTAGATTCTGAGTTAGAAATTCTGAGTGGGGTTAGAATTTGGGTGGGTTAACCCCCCTCCCTCTGCCCGTGCCCATGTATGCCCTGGACCCTCCCCCTTTTCGAAATTTTGTTTAGGGTTGGATTGGACACCGCTCCTCTTTCCGAAATCCTGGCTACGCCCATGCCGGTAATAGGTTATTATGCCAAAAAAAAACAGTGCAAAACACATTCTTTGTGTTGTCGTTCTGATTTAACACGAATATTATGCAGATAACGAAAACGTACAAACTTTTAAAGACTTTTCAATATGTGCTCAATAATCAGACTGCTGCAGTTATTCAGTGGACTGTAAGTCTGCTTTGTGTTGATTCTTCAGAATCGCGGAACATAATCAATACTCTGAGGCCTTCGTATGTCAGATCCGTGGAGTGTAGAAATAGCCAATATAGCCGAGGTGTGTAAGTAAAGCGTTTTTTATTATTCAGAATTTAAAAAAAACAAGAAAGATGATAAATTAAGTAAGTAAGAACTCAAAACTTTACAAAAAAATTGATAAGTACATGGTCCACCAAAATTAAAACAACATATTTGTTTTAGCTTTGAAAGATAATTTAAATTTAGTTTCAATTTATATTCATTTTTCTAAATTGAAACTAAATTTAAATTATCTTTCAAAGCTAAAACAAATATGTTGTTTTAATTTTGGTGGACCATGTACTTATCAATTTTTTTGTAAAGTTTTGAGTTCTTACTTACTTAATTTATCATCTTTCTTGTTTTTTTTTTTTTTTTTTTTTTTTTTAAATTCTGAATAATAAAAAACGCTTTACTTTAGTTTAATTTAGTTTCAATTTATATTCATTTTTCTAGAAACCACATGATGTCCACCACCTTTTCAACTGCATCAAAAATCCTACCACACTAAAAGCAGAAGACCTATGGTTTCAACCCGCAAAGGCAGCAGCATTCCTGGAGGAAATCACTTGAAAACTCTGGCTATGCCAACCAACCATTCATTTTTTTTTTTGCTTTTTGTCTTTGTTTGTTTCATATTGTTGTAAAATAATTTTGTTATCCTTTTCTTTAGCCCAAGCGATCCTTAAAAATTAATTTGAATTGCAGTAAAATGTTCATTTTTATTTGATTATGGTTTCTTAAATGCTAATATTTTACCATAGGTGTTTTTTTTGGGGGGCGGGACAGAGGGGTCCACCCCCCTAGAGCCAAAATTTTGGATCCCCGCCTAGAAAAAATCCAGGAAGCCCCCTCCCCCCAAAGCTCGAGAGCGGTCCGGCCTGAGCCCCCTCTAGCGAGGGTGACCCCCCTCCCCCCCTCCCGACTAATTTGGTAGTATATTTTTATTTACTGTCAAAAACACGGTTTTTTAGTTAAAAACAGTGTTTAAATACACTTTTTAGGCCTAAATAGGCGGTTTTAGTACATAAAATTCAATATTAGACCTAAAAACGCTTAAATTATTGAGTTAAAAAAATTTTGTTAAAAAATTGGACCCCCCCCCCCCCCCTGATCCCCCCTAAATTTGAAATCTCGCACCCGGGGTCGACCCCCCTAAAAAGCCAGGGGGGTCCGGACCCCCCTGGACCCTTCCCTAAAAAATTTTGGCCTTCCACCCGGGGATGGACCCCCCTAGCGGACCCGACCAAAAACACCTATGATTTTTACAACTGGAATTCGGTACATTTTTAAAAGTTGCATTTGCATACAAAATTGGTTTAAGCTAAAAAAGCAAAACTATATATTTAGAGTTGCCAGACTTGAAAAGAAAAGTAAATAACTTATTTTCAGTCCCTTCCCTCTAATGGGTAATCAAAATTTTTTATTAACACAGCAGTAAAACTATTAATATTTTTTATTTTGAATAGTCAATAAATTAAAAAAAAATTGAAATGCTCAAAATCAGGATTGCTAAGGCAGTGGTTGGTTAATCCTTCCGCCCACAATACCCTCTCCCAGTCTCCATGTAGTCTAATTCCCTAAAAGAGACTGAAAAACTCGTTTAAGAAAGGTTTTTTTGTACTTTTCTACTCCAAAATTCTGTGTTTAATTGTAAATTTGTAGCGTATAGAAAGTTCTAAAATTGCCGTGCTTTGGTCATTTTAAAAAAGGTCATAATGTCTTTATGTATAAACCGTTAAAGATTTTTAAGTGAAAAAAATTTAAATTGCAATTGTTTATGTTTACCCTTGTAAGAATTTTATCAAAAATCATTGATATTGTGCAGCTTTAAGCAGTTGATACTGAAATATATTTTGAAATAATAAAATTTTCTTTAGGCTTGTTTTGCGACCTGGGTGTAACTTGTGTGGAAGAATTGGTTTTTCAGAAGTGTGCAATTTCCAGTCGTGATGGGAATGACAAATCTGGGTGTCAATATTTAACAGCAATAAAATTTAAAGATTGCAAATTAAATATTTTGCCAGATGAGTTTGTCAATTTAATAAAATCCATGCCTCAATTGACTCGTGTAATATTTGAAGGGAACACTCGCTTTGATGTGGAAATCAGTACAAAAGAATTGGAACAAAAGATAATTTCTTCGGTACCAAAAATTGTATTTGAAAATAAAGATTGAAATTTAATTGCCAGATAAAAATGGCGAAATTTTTCGGTTATCACAAACCGCTAAAGATCTGAATTTATACAGCGCACCACAGGTGGGCTGTGGTGGGCAGGCGGGTTATATCACTTATACCCCCCCAAAAAAAATCCCGATTATAGCCGACACCCTCCCCTAAAATTTAGGGTACCCCGGAAATCCCTCCCTAAAATTTGGGAGGTCCTCTAGTACTAAATACGCTAAAAACGGGGTATTTGAAGTATACCCCAAAAATATTATGGGACACCCCCCCAAATTTCGGGGATTGGGAATACACCCCCCTCCCAAAAAAAAATCGAGAGGCTGCCCACCGGGGGGGGGGGGGGGGGGGGTGGGGGGGGGGGGGTTTTTTTTTTTTGGGGGGGGGGGGGGGGTCTGGGGGGGGGGGGGGGCCCCTTTTTTTGGGGGGTCTTTTGCTCTGGGGGTGCCCCCTCTTCCCCCCCCCAAAACTCTTCTCCCTATGCAGCGCACCCCTGTGTCGGCGCTGTTCGTCATGTATATTGTGTTTTGTTAATTATTATTGTATCGATTTTATATCTTCATTCTGAGTCTGTGTCTCTTTTGATGGTAAAGTATCATGCGGTATGACTTATAACACAGTCATACCACGGTAAAAAAAGTTTCTTAAATTTAGCTGAAAGTGCTGTATGAGCAGACCTGTGCACTGCCTCCGATGGTTTTATTTGTGGGGAGGCAATTCCAAAATGTGGGTGGGGCACGGGGGGTATAAGTGATATAACCCGCCTGCCCACCACAGCCCACCTGTGGGTGCGCTGTATAAATTCAGATCTTTAGCGGTTTGTGATAACCGAAAAATTTCGTTATTTTTTTTATCTGGCAATTAAATTTTCAATCTTTATTTTCAAATACAATTTTTGGTACCGAAGAAATTATCTTTTGTTCCAATTCTTTTGGTACTGATTTCCACATCAAAGCGAGTGTTCCCTTCAAATATTACACGAGTCAATTGAGGCATGGATTTTATTAAATTGACAAACTCATCTGGCAAAATATTTAATTTGCAATCTTTAAATTTTATTGCTGTTAAATATTGACACCCAGATTTGTCATTCCCATCACGACTGGAAATTGCACACTTCTGAAAAACCAATTCTTCCACAAAAGTTACACCCAGGTCGCAAAACAAGCCTAAAGAAAATTTTATTATTTCAAAATATATTTCAGTATCAACTGCTTAAAGCTGCACAATATCAATGATTTTTGATAAAATTCTTACAAGGGTAAACATAAACAATTGCAATTTAAATTTTTTTCACTTAAAAATCTTTAACGGTTTATACATAAAGACATTATGACCTTTTTTAAAATGACCAAAGCACGGCAATTTTAGAACTTTCTATATGTTAGAAATTTACAATTAAACACAGAATTTTGGATTAGAAAAGTACAAAAAAACCTTTCTTAAACGAGTTTTTCAGTCTCTTTTAGGGAATTAGACTACATGGAGACTGGGAGAGGGTATTGTGGGCGGAAGGATTAACCAGCCACTGCCTTAGCAATCCTGATTTTGAGCATTTCAATTTTTTTTTAATTTATTGACTATTCAAAATAAAAAATATTAATAGTTTTACTGCTGTGTTAATAAAAAATTTTGATTACCCATTAGAGGGAAGGGACTGAAAATAAGTTATTTACTTTTCTTTTCAAGTCTGGCAACTCTAAATATATAGTTTTGCTTTTTTAGCTTAAACCAATTTTGTATGCAAATGCAACTTTTAAAAATGTACCGAATTCCAGTTGTAAAAATCATAGGTGTTTTTGTGGTTGGTTCCTAGGGGGGTCCATCCCCGGGGTGGAAGGCCAAAAATTTTTTAGGGAAGGGTCCAGGGGGGCGCCGGGACCCCCCTGGCTTTTTAGGGGAGTCGACCCCGGGTGCAAGATTTCAAATTTAGGGGGGATCAGGGGGGGGGGGGGTCCAATTTTTTGTTAAAAACTCGCCCCCTTTTTTTTTTGATCCCCTCTAAATCTCAAATCTCGCACTGGGGGTCGACCGGGGTTAAAAGCCTAGAAAATTTTTTTTTTTTTTGGACCCTTCCCTAAAAAAATTTTGGCTTTCTACCTAGGTTTTTTTTTTTTTAGCTTTTTCGACCAAATATTCCTATGATTTTTAATATTGTAAATTAAAACATTTTGAAAAGTTGCATTTGCATACAAATTTGTTTTAAGCTAAAAAAGCAAACGTATAATATTTAGAGTTGCCCGACCGAAAAAGAAAAGAAAATAACTAAATATTTTTAGTTCCTTCTCTCTACCCGGTAATCCAAAATTTTTAATTTAACACAACAGTAAAACTATTAAATATTTTTTATTTTGAATAGTCAATAAATTAAAAAAATAAAGAAATGCTCAAAATCAGGATTGCTAAGGCAAGTGGATAATTCCTCCTTCCGCCCACAAATAGCCCTCTCCCCAGTCTCCATGTAAGCGTGCCAATTCCTTAAAAGAGACTGAAAAATCTCGTTTAAGAAGGGTTTTTTTTTACTTTTTCTACTCCAAAATTCTGTTTTTAATTGTAAGTTTGGAAAAAAAAGAAAGTTCTAAAGTTGTGGTGCTTTGGTCATTTTTTTAAAGGTCATAATGTTTTTATGTATAAACCGTTAAAGATTTTTAAGTGAAAAAAATTTAAATTGCAATTGTTTATGTTTACCCTTGTAAGAATTTTATCAAAAATCATTGATATTGTGCAGCTTTAAGCAGCTTGATACTGAAATATATTTTGAAATAATAAAATTTTCTTTAGGCTTGTTTTTTTACCTGGGTGTAACTTGTGTGGAAGAATTGGTTTTTCAGAAAGTGTGCAATTTCCAGAAAAAAAAAGAATGACAAATCTGGGGTGTCAACAATATACAAAAAAAAAATTTAAAGATTGCAAATTAAATATTTTGCCAGATGAGTTTGTCAATTTAATAAAATCATTGTTTTTTTTGACTCGTGTAATATTTGAAGGAAACACTCGCTTTGATGTGGAAATCAGTACAAAAGAATTGAACAAAAGATAATTTCTTCGGTACCAAAAATTGTATTTGAAAATAAGATTGAAAATTTAATTGCCAGATAAAAATGGCGAAATTTTTCGGTTATCACAAACCGCTAAAGATCTGAATTTATACAGCGCACCACAGTGGGCTGTGGTGGGCAGGCGGGTTATATCACTTATACCCCCCGTGCCCCACCCACATTTTGGAATTGCCTCCCCACAAATAAAAACATCGGAGGCCGTGCACAGGTCTGCTCATACAGCACTTTCAGCTAAATTTAAGAAACTTTTTTTACCGTGGTATGACTGTGTTATAAGTCATACCGCATGATACTTTACCATCAAAAGAGACACAGACTCAGAATGAAGATATAAAATCGATACAATAATAATTAACAAAACACAATATACATGACGAACAGCGCCGACACAGGGGTGCGCTGCATAGGTGGGCAGCCTCTCGATTTTTTTTTGGGAGGGGGGTGTATTCCCAATCCACGAAATTTGGGGGGGTGTCCCATAATATTTTTGGGGTATACTTCAAATACCCCGTTTTTAGCGTATTTAGTACTAGAGGACCTCCCAAATTTTAGGGAGGGATTTCCGGGGTACCCTAAATTTTAGGGGAGGGTGTCGGCAATAATTGGGATTTTTTTTTGGGGGGATAAAGGGGGGTATAAGTCATATAACCCGCCTGCCCTACGACCCCACCTGTCGTGCGCTGTATAAATTGGGATCTTTAGCGGTTTGTGATAGCTAAAAATTTCGCCATTTTTATCTGGCAATTAAATTTTCAATCTCTATTTTCAAATACAATTTTTGGTACAGAAGAAATTATCTTTTGTTCCAATTCTTTTGTACTGATTTCCACATCAAAGCGAGTGTTCCCTCAAATATTACACGAGTCAATTGAGTCATGGATTTTATTAAATTGACAAATTCATCTGGCAAAATATTTAATTTGCAATCTTTAAATTTTATTGCTGTTAAATATTGACACCCAGATTTGTCTCATTCCCATCACGACTGGAAATTGCACACTTCTTGAAAACCAATTCTGCCACCACAAGTTACACCCAGGTCGCAAAACAAGCCTAAAGAAAATTTTATTATTTCAAAATATATTTCAGTATCAAGTGCTTAAAGCTGCACAATATCAATGATTTTTGATAAAATTCTTACAAGGGTAAACATAAACAATTGCAATTTAAATTTTTTTCACTTAAAAATCTTTAACGGTTTATACATAAAGACATTATGACCTTTTTTAAAATGACCAAAGCACGGCAATTTTAGAACTTTCTATACGCTACAAATTTACAATTAAACACAGAATTTTGGAGAGAAAGTACAAAAAAACCTTTCTTAAACGAGTTTTTCAGTCTCTTTTAGGAATTAGACTACATGGAGACTGGGAGAGGGTATTGTGGGCGGAAGGATTAACCAGCCACTGCCTTAGCAATCCTGATTTTGAGCATTTCAATTCTTTTTTCAATTTATTGACTATTCAAAATAAAAAATATTAATAGTTTTACTGCTGTGTTAATAAAAAATTTTGATTACCCATTAGAGGGAAGGGACTGAAAATAAGTTATTTACTTTTCTTTTCAAGTCTGGCAACTCTAAATATATAGTTTTGCTTTTTTAGCTTAAACCAATTTTGTCTGCAAATGCAACTTTTAAAAATGTACCGAATTCCAGTTGTAGAAAATCATAGGTGTTTTTGGTCGGGTCCGCTAGGGGGGTCTCATCTCGGGCTGGAAGGCCAAAATTTTTTAGGGAAGGGTCCAGGGGGGTCCGGGCAACCCCCCTGGCTTTTTAAGGGGGTTGATCCCGGTGCGAGATTTTCAAATTTAGGGGGGATCAGGGGGGGGGGTCCAATTTTTTACAAAAATTTTTTAACTCAGGAATTTAAGCGTTTTTAAGTCTAATATTGAATTTTATGTACTAAAACCGCCTATTGTAGGCCTAACAATACTAACTGAACGAAGTACA